>JANSJP010000099.1:0-235436 GCA_024734325.1 Lactarius hatsudake | reverse complement strand
GAACAACTACAGAAAGGCTACCGCCCGGTCGAAATCCCCTTACGCTTCATCCTTCTTCTTCGTCAAGAAAAAGGATGGGAAGCTGCGGCCAGTGCAGGACTACCGGAAAGATCAACGCCTTCACCGTGCGTAACCAATACCCCTTACTGCTCATACAGGACCTCATTACGGACCTCGGAAACGCGGACATCTACACCAAACTGGACGTCCGCTGGGGATACAACAACGTTCGCCTGAAAGAGGGCGACGAAAGAAAAGGCTGCCTTTAAGACACGTTATGGCTTCTTTGAGCCACTGGTCATGCCCTTCGGCCTCACTAACGCCACCCGCAACCTTCCAGGCAATGATGGACTCTTCGCCTGTGGACCTACTATCTTGAAACATGAAGCTTTGGGCACCACAATCCGAGTCTATATCGACGACGTCGCTATAGCCTCACGCAACGCAGGGAGGGCCACATCACGGCGGTACGTGACATACTGCTGTCGCCAAGGACCTTGACTTGGTACTTCAAACAGAGAAATGCATCTTCGGCGCGACCTCGATCGATTACCTGGGGGTAATCCTTGAAAAGGGGGTGACTCGCATGGACCCCATCAAGGTCGCCGGCATCCGCGACTGGCCCACGCCTACCACGGTCAAACAGGTCCGATCTTTCTCCGGCTTCTGCAACTTTTACCGCCTCTTCATCAAGGGCTTGCGACCCACGCACGCCCCTTAAACCGTCTAACATGAAAAGACACGGAGTGGCACTGGGGCCCAGACGAGGAGATCGCATTCACAAAGCTCAAGGACCTGGTGATGAGCGAGCCCAGTACTGGCACAACACCGACAACCCGGGAACAATTCGAACTGGAGGTAGATGCATCAGGATTCGCGGTGGGTGCCGTACTCTTAAGCGCAAGGAGGACGGTAAACGACACCCCATAGGATACTACTCAGCAACACTCAACGAGGCCGAGCGAAACTACGACATCTATGACCTTGAGTTACTAGCCATCGTCAAAGCATTCCGCCACTGGCGCCCCCTACTAGCGGGTTCCCCCCACAAGATCAAGGTGTTCTCGGGACCACCTCAATCTACAATACTGGAGATCCCCACAACGAATAAGTCGACGCATCGCAAGGGAAGTTCTGGAACTCTCCGAATACGACTTCGAGATCCACCACATCAAGGGCACTGCAAATGGAAGGGCAGATGCACTCTCACAAAGACCAGACTACGACCATGGGGACGACGATAACAAAGACATCATGGTGCTCCCCGACGCGCTCTTCGTACGGGCCACTCTAGTTGAGACCATAATGCCAACCACGGCAACCATCGAGCCTGAAGAAATGGAACGACTGGACGCTACTTACCACCAAGACGAAGATCACCTCCGTCCCTGGATAGATGCACACCGACTAAAGAAGGTCAAGGGTACCTGGTACAAGGATGGAAGACGAGTAGTCACAGGCGGACTATACGACAAGAGAAGTATCATTTCCGCACACCATGTACCTCCGGTTTATGGCCACCCAGGCATCAACAAGACTTTGCAGTTGGTAGGACGTTTCTACTGGTGGCCAAACCTCCACCAGGACGTACTGGACTACGTCAAGGGGTGCGCCGAATGCCAGAGACACAAGGCAAACAACCGACCTACCAAGGCACCGCTCTCTCCGATATACCCAAACCCCGAGGCACTCCCCTTCGAAACCATCGCACTCGACTTCATCACCAAACTACCGCTCTCACAAGGATTCGACTCTATCCTCACCGTCACCGACCACAACTGCACCAAAGCAGCCATCTTCATCCCATGCAACGAGGAAATCACAGTGGAAGGAACCGCTGCTCTATACGCTAAGCACGTCTTCCTATGATTCGGATTACCCACCAAGGTGATCAGCGACAGGGACCCACGCTTCGCATCCAACTTCTCACACGAACTATGTAAGATCCTAGGGATCTCACAGAACGTCTCAACCGCCTATCACCCTCGAACGGATGGACAGTCTGAAAGGACCAATCAGTGGTTGGAACAATACCTCCGATTCTGGACCAACGAGCGGCAAGATAACTGGGCGGCGTATCTCCCTATAGCAGAATTCACGCACAACAACTGGCCCCATGAGACTACAAGGAAGTCTCCCTTCTATCTCCTAATGGGGTACAACCCACGTGCTGATTGGATCGACAGACCATTGCCCATACCACAAGTGGCGCTACGAATCGATCAATTCCGAGAAGCAAGGGCTGAAGCCAAAGCACTCCTTGTCAAGGCGCAAAAATCCTGGGTAAAGCACAAAGATACGCCCAAATACAAAGAGGGTGACCTCGTGTGGCTCGAAGGACGCCACTTACGCACCAACCAACCAACCGCGAAGCTTGCGCCCAAGAGACACAGCCCCTTTAGGGTAGCACAGGTGATGTCCCCAGTCAATTACCGCCTGGAACTTCCCCACGCAGTGGAGCATCCACCCGGTATTCCACACAGATCTTCTCACCAGATATCACAAGACCGCAACACATGGGCCTAACTATCAATGCCCACCTCCAGATCTGGTAGACAGAGAAGAGGAATACGAAGTCGAGAAGATTCTAGACTCACGAAGATTCGGGAGAACCCGGAAACTCCAATACTTGGTAAAATGGAAGGGATACCCTGATTCAGAGAACCAGTGGGTCGACCGGAGCAAAGTATTCGCCAACCAGGCGGTTCGGGACTTCATGGCGCTCAACCCCCCTACGAGAAACGCATATAAAGAGGGCCCAGAACGAGCTAAGTCCCACAGCAACCTGTAGCGGTGCGACTGCCGCGCTACGTCAGGCAAGGCGAAGTGAAAGGTGAACTGAACTGGTAACACACCCAACCTATCGCGGAGACAAGTCACGCGCTAAAAGTGCAGTCGACGTGGAGAATGCGAAACGTGTAGCTTTTATGCAAAGCTATAATCGCGGTGATCACACAGCGGCACTCTGAGTGGAGAACCAAGAGGACAAGTTAGATTTGATGGAGTATGGAAAGTACAGTGGATACGCACCTGAGTGGAGAACCAAGAGGACAAGTTGGTTCCACTCAGGACGCTACATGATAGTTTATATACCCTACTGCGGCTGAGCTTGAACTGAGTCTAAACACTATTACTAAGTGTACAGTAAGACTCCTTGACTCAGGAGCTGACGCGTCGTGTCTATTAATAGCGCATCTTATTGTGCTGACTGATGCACATGTCATCGCGCTTACGAGCGGCTCCACTTGCTGAGTAAAACTTAATACAGCGAGTAAGCGTAGACTACTAATCATGATGTAACTATGTTCTAGGTCCTTCTAGAGTCTTCCATCTCCTTCCATCCAATCAGAACTAAACTAACGTATGAGGGACTCCTGTCCCACAATCACGTGCACATGGGTGGCAGTCCGTGTGACTAACTGGTATCGGTACTTCAGCCCTTTATATCTCTACCAAATAAATGTGTATAAATACGCATAAATAAGATAAAAATAATACGCGTCCATGACATCACCCCCCTTCTTAAGGGTCGACGTCCGCGTTGGCCTCTGTGTACTGATGAGAAGCTTGCCAAGGCAAGGGACGCGTATATGAGAGCTGCTATCTTTCTAGGTGCACCCGGGTTCAAGGGAGTGGAACTCCTGTACTTTCTCCGGGGCGTGCAGCTAGATTCTTAGCTGGCTCCCAAGTGTCCTCGCCTTCACCATAGCCTTCCAGCGAACGAGGTACTTAAGAGTACGACCAAAGAGTTTACTGTCTCTTATGTGGTCAACTTCGTACTCTTCCTCGCCTTCGACTGTGACGGGGTCTGGTGGAGGTGGCAAAAGCCCGTTAACTTCGTTTCCCTTGTAAGGGGAGAGGCGGTCTACATGAAATACATCATGGATCCGTAATGCAGGGGGGAGTGCAAGCTTGTAGTCGACGTCACTTAAGACTTTAGTGACTTCAAATGGGCCTAGTTGCTTAGGTCCTAATTTGGACGACTGCTGGTGTATCTTTATTTGCTTTAGCTTGCAACCAGACTTTATCCCCGACGTTGAAGACGTATGGCTTGTGTCTCTGTTCAACGTCTGTCTGCATTCGCCGTTTACTTAGGCGTAGAGCGGCCTCTGCATCCTTTCTTGTGGAAACTAAGGTTCTGTAGACGCTTATCGAGCGTTGGGATACCGGTAGGCCTACCAGCATGGAATTGTGAAGTCAGGCGTATAGCCGTATAGCAGCTCAAAGGGTGTATGACCTGTTGCAGAGTTGAGCCTGCTAGTTGACCACGAATTCCGCTGTAGGGAGCAGGTCGGCCCAATCATCCTGCCTCTTGCTAATGAACAAGCGCAAGTAGACTTCTACTTCTTGGTTTTTGCGCTCTACCTGTCCATTGGCCTTGAGGGTGATAGGCGGTAGGTGAGACCTGCAGTCTATCCCTAGTCGCTTGTATAGTGCCCGCATGCTCCTTGCAGCAAACTGGGGTCCTCGATCACTGAATGATCTTTCGAGGGAATCCCATGCAAGGGGAAGACTTGCTCAAAGTAGATGGATGCTACTCCATCAGCCGTAATCTGAGAAGTCACTGGAAATAGATGGATCTGTTTCGTGTAAGTGATCCACTATGTTAAGGATCATGTCCTTTCCACGTGACATTGGCAGTGGGCCGATTAGATCGACGCCGACTAGCTGCCATGGGCCCTCAGGTACTTCTTGCGGCTGAATAATAGCTTTGGGGTGCAGATCTTTGCGATAGCGTTGGCATCGATCGCATCCTTCTACAGTATGAGCTAATGAAGCCTGCCATGCGTGGCCACCAGTAGTAGCGACTGACTAGCTCGATGGTTCCGTTTTTACCCGGGTGTCCCTGTAGTAGTTGAGTCGTGGCATGACTTTACCACGTCTCTATGTAGGGCACGGTCGTTGGGTACATAGAGCTTTCCTCTATGATAAACAAACCCGTCTTCTTCTTCCCACAGCGCAACTCCGTCTGTAAGAGCCTTTAGGAGCGGTCTTCTGTAAGCTTTTAAGACCCTCTATGACTTCGGCTTCTCTTATAGACGCGAGTTTGAATGCGACTGCCTAGGGAATCCACTTCTGGGCGGAAGTGGGCTTGGGCGGCATTGAGGAAATGCTTAGGTTGTAACACCTGAACCTGGCGGTTATCCTCACTAGTCTTTGACAGTGGTCTTTTGAGAATCTACTTAAGTGCATCGGCTTGCATGGAGTCTCCTTTCTTGTAAGTGATCTTGAAAGGCGAAGCGACTTAAATATAACGCCCAGCGAGCTTGCCGGCGATTTAAGTCTTTCATGCTTGCCCACCATTCCATAGTTCTTATGGTCGGTGATCACTTCAAAGGAGATGCCTTCGAAGGAAATGTCTCCAGTCCTCTAGGGCGCGGATTAAGCCGAGCATTTCTCTGTCGTAGATCTCGTAGTTGCGTTCTTCTTTGCTCATTGACTCTGAGCGATACGCAACTGGGTGCCAAAGACCAGTCTGGGTACTTTTGAGTGAGTATCCCGCCAGTAGCAAATCCAGAGGCATCGGTTTCGACGCGCGTGGGGAGGTTTGGATCGTACACCTTTAAGATAGGGTTCCTGTACGAAACGCTCCTTAAGCTTGTCGAATGCAGCCTGCTGCTCCGAATGCCAGTGCCATGGAGTATCCTTCTTCGTAGGTCAGTGTAAGGGTCGGGCAATAGCCGCGAAGTCCTTAATGAACCGACGATAGAAGTTGGCGAACCCAACAAACTGCTCTGAACCTCTTTAAGCGTTGTAGGCGTGTGGGCCACTCCCTTACTGCAGAGACCTTGCCAGGGTCCATCTGCACTTCTCCGGGACGGATTAATCATCCCTAAGTACTCCATTCTTGCCTTCTCGAATTCGCACTTCTCCGGTTTGAGATAGAGGTCGTAGTCCCTTAGACGTTTGAGCACTTCGCGTACTATCTGGCGATGATGCTCTAAGGTCTTGACTATAGATGAGGATATCATCCATATAGACTGCGACTTCTCCTGAGGCGATGAGATCGGCAAATACGGCGTTCATAAGGGCTTGAAAGGTGGCCGGGCTGTTGGTCATGCCAAAGTACATCACTTTTGGCTCAAACAGGCCGCGGTTTGTGACTATTGCACCTTTCCATTCGTCACCAGGCTTGATGCGAATATTATGGTAGCCCCATCTAACGTCGAACTTAGTGAAAGTATCTGGCTCCCTTTAACCGATTGACAATGTCGGCTGCAAGTGGAAGTGGATAGCGGTTTTTAATGGTGATCTTATTAGCCGCCTATAGTCCTGCACTAGACGTAACTTTCCGTCTTTCTTCTTTATAAAGAATACTGGTGACGCCATCGGTGACTTTAGATGGGACCAGGTATCCTTTTGAAATGTGTTCCTTGCAGGAACTTATCCAATTCCTCTTGCTCGTTAACCGACATAGGGTACGACTTGACCTTCCAGTGCTTGACCGCATCTGGTTCCAGGTCTATGGCGTGGTCCCATGGTTGGTGTTCTGGGAGCCTCTGGGATTCCTCCTCAGAGAATACTTTCGCGAAGTCTCTATAGCGCTCTGGCACCATTTCTTCGAAGGTTTTCTTAGATTTAGCGGCGGTGGCTTTTTCAGCGATTTGTTGAGAATATGTGAAGCCTGCTAAACAGAACACTTCGTCTTGGGCCGTGTCGAGCACTTTCTCCGCAAGGAGACGGCGACGTTCCATACGGTTCGCCATAATGCGCGTCACCTCTACCTCCAACTCTGGCTGCGCTATTTCAGCGGTTGAGTTGAGGCGCATAGTGCCTTCCTGCCAATCTATGTTTGGGTTCCTCAGTCTTAGCCATGGCAGTCCCAAAATGACGTCCTCTGGGCCCAATGAAGTGACTAGGAAGTCATGACTGTCTTCAGTGGGTCCGACTTGGAGGGTAAGTCGAACTTTATGGGTGATACTGCCAGCTTCGTTGAGCGTTCCATCAATGTTGTATAATGTGATGGGGTGCTCTAGAGGAACCTGTAACATCTTGTGGCGGTCAGCGTACTTTTTGTCCAGGAACAACGAAGTTGCCCCAGAATCTACCATTGCTGCTACTTTTACAGTACGATGACGTCCTTTTAAATACACAGAAATATGAAAGTGTGATTTTTTGTCCTTTGTTTCGGGAATAATAGTTGAAGACAGTGCTGCATCAGAAATCATCACGTGCGGCGCTGCTTCGAAGAAAGGTGGAGCAACAGAAACACTACTAGTATTGTTCATCTCCGAGGCAGATGTAAATGTAGAGGGACCGGGAAGACAAGAAACGGGACCGACACTACTATCTAACTTACAGGCAGAAACTGTGTGAGTACGAATTACAGGAAATGAGTCCGAAACACGGAGAACATATGGTACAGGTACATAAGTCCATCTCATCTACTGCTAAGGGGCCGGTTGCAGCTACACGCGACCCCTTAATCAAAAAGCCGCCTTGAGAGCCTCCAATTGCTCTTGCTGGCGGGTTACCATCTCCATCAATTTGGCTACGTCTGCCTGTGACGTCTTTGCCGGAGTGGTGCTTGGTGAAGCGGCAGCTACCGCAGTACTTGACTGAGGATGGTGGGCTCGGGGATTCCGTGGTAGTGGCCGCTACTTTGGCCTTCCCTGGTTTCCCCATCTTCTTGAGCTGACAGACGTTGGACCGGTGTCCAGTCCTTCTGACAGTGGTTGCACTACGTCTCTGTCATGGTTTCCATCCTTTTTGACATGGTCGGGTGATCCACACCCATAGCACTTCCCTTTCATCCAGCTCTGGTACTTCAGCCTTTGTTTTAATGTGTCCCCTTTCTTCTGAGTTGCCTTGCTGACGCGTGGCGTCTACTTGCATGGCGTTAGGGTCGGGGGACGAGGTTTGATTTGACGAAGTCGGTTTCCCTGACTTCTCAGCTCTTCGCTGGCGCATCCGTTGATCTATGGTTTGCGCCGATTGCTTGAGCTCTTCGTAGGTCTTGTAAGGCTTCTCTGACCAGGCCAGGACGTCCTTGATGTCCTCGTTGAGTCCATCGTAGAATCGGGTGCGTAGGTCCTCCTTGGACCACCCTGTCTGTCCTGAGTACTGCTCGAATACCGACATGTATTCCGAGACTGGCTTCTTCCTTGTTTTGTCTTTTTTAGTTCTTCTCGTGCTATCTCTTGCACGTCTAGGGGGCTGAACCTGCGGTTAAACTCGTTTACGAAACCTTGAAAGGTTCCCGTAAAAGGAGTTCCACCTGAGTTGGCTTGCTCCAAGTATGGGAGGGCCCAGGTTTTCGCATCCCCTTCCATCAAATTGAGAACAGCCGCTATCCAGCGGTGTTCATCTGCATACCACGTGCTTGTGGTGGCGTCCCACGTATTCATCGCGTCCCCAGTTGACCCTGCCCAGTTACGGAAGGCAGGCAAGGAAGTGACGGGCATCCTGTAGAGTTGCCTTTCCCATCCCAGGCTTTGGGACGGGCCACTACTTCCTTCTGCTTTCCGGACTGAGGGGCGACTCGAGCTGATGGTAACTTGCGTTGTCAGGTCTGCGACCTGTTGTGCAAGCTGGCCCATCGCGAGGCCCAGTTGGTTTATGAGTGCTAGACAGTCGTCTAGCGTAGGTGGTGGGGCGGGGGCAGCGGGGGTTGTCGAACTTCCGGCGGGTTGACTCATTCTGTCCTAATTCTTTTGTCTCTCTTCTCTCTCGGCTTTGTCCTGCGCCCTCTGGAACTCTTGTAGGAGTTCTAGTTGTTCGTCAGGGGAGATCTCGTCCCAGTCTTGGATACGAGAGATGTATTCCCTTTCGGCTTTAGTGGGCGGCGGGAGGTGGAATTTCGAGCGAGCTCCTTGTGGATACTGAGCTTGAGCTAGACGAGCTGTCTGCTTCCCTTTCCGGGGAGGAGCCACGTTCGGAGGGAGGGGGAGAGAGGTGTGGGATTAAAGCTGCAGCGGCTGCTACGAGCTCGGGGACAGTGAAGTCAGTACCGTCTACTTGGTACTGGAAGCCGTAAAGTTCCAGGAGTCCGTTGACAAATCCGGGCTCGTGATAGATTGCCTGAACGTATTGTTCGGCAAGGTTACGTGGGGCGAGTTCTAACTGGAAAGTTTGAACTCGGATGTTGACACCGTCTTCGTCTATGAAGCTTTCGCCGGACTGGGCGAGTGTCTCGTTGGAGGAGGAGTGGGCAGGAGTGGAAATGACTTCGGCCGATACTGTGCGGGAGCCGAGATGTGAAGATTGGTGAAGGAATCCGGTCTTGTTCAGACTGGGAGTCCTGGTGAACGTGAAGCGATGCCGAAGCAGAGGCTTGAGTCTGGGGTGGTGTGATAGAAGCTTGTCTCCTCCTAAAGAGACGGCGTAGACGGGTGCGAACGTTCTCGAATAAACGAGGCAGTTGTAGTATGGGGATAGGTGGGTTAAAAGACGACGTGATACGACGAGCGCGAAACGCTAACTCGAAGATGATGGAGAGTCCGATCAAGCAAGACCAATACACAGTGATTGTTTCACACTGCGCGAGGCTGCGGCGATGACGGAACACTCAGGAATAGGGTAGGGATATGTGTAGAGCTACAAGGCTGTCTGCCGCAGTCTCCTCGACCTGTTGGCTGCCTCTCACGCCGAAGCGCTCTCAAACTTTTCTGGTTGGTACGCGTACAGCTGTCGCAGGCTAGGCCTGGCTGGCTTCTCGTCCAACTGCAGCTTATCTGGCGTGATGACCAGTTCTGCAGAGGGTACCCAAGCGTTCCACTGAACTCAGATGGAAGCCTATAGGCAAGCACAATCTATGCCGACTTTACGGACACTAGAATTGTACCACAATAGCGCAGATTCTGCTTACGGACTTCCCCAGGCAAAGAGTGAGGTAGATAACACAAAGGACTGATGGTCGTCAACCACCTGAGGGAGTAATAGAAACTGGTGAGCGTAACGGGGCTCAGGAGTGTGAAAAGGAACTTGTCCTAATGTAGCGGTGCGACTGCCGCGCTACGTTAAGCAAGGCGAAGGTTTAAGTGAACTGAACCGGTGACACACCCAACTTAACGCGGAGACAAGTCACGCGCTAGATGTGCAGTCGACGTGGAGATGCGTGGAACGTGTAAGGCCTTATACAGGACTTTATCCACAAGATCACACGGCGGCACACTGAGTGGAGAACCAAGAGGACAAGTTCAGATTGACAGAGTATGGAGAAGTACAAGGAAGATACGCACCTGAGTGGAGAACCAAGAGGACAAGTTGGTTCCACTCAGGACGCTACATGAGGGTTTATATACGCTACTGTAGCTGAGCTTGAACTGAGTCTAAACACTATTACTGAGTGTACAGTAAGACTCCTTGACTCAGGAGCTGACGCGTCGTGTCTATTAATAGCGCATCCTATTGTGCTGACTGATGCACATGTCATCGCGCTTACGAGCGGCTCCACTTGCTGAGTAAAACCTAATACAGCGAGTAAGCGTATACTACTAATCATGACGTCTATACATTCTAGATTCTTCTAGAGTCTTCCCTCTCCTTCCATCCAATCAGAACTAAGTAAGCGTATAAGGGACTCTTGTCCCACGATCACGTGCACATGGGTGGCAGCCCGTGTGACTAACTTGTATCAGCACTTTGGCCCTTCATATCTTTATCAAATAAATGTGTATAAATACGCAAAAATAAGATAAAAATAATACGCGTCCATGACAACAGCAACTCCTGCTACCCACAACAATCCTGTCTTCCTCCGCACCATGTCTTCCTGCTCGCTCCCCTCGCAGTCCACCATCGACACCGTGGTGCAAGCCCTCGTCACCACCCAAGGGCCGGCCACCCGCGAGGACGCCATCGCCGTCCTCCGAGCCTTCCCCGACCCCACAGTTGGAGGGACAGCCGACTCCCCCGAGGCGCAACCTATCACCTACCAAGCGGGGGTCGGCAAAGAAAACCAGCATGCACTACTCGAGGACCAGGCGCAAGATCGCCTCGTTCAACCACTCACGGACACGGTCCACCCTGGACCTGTCCCGGTACCACACCGAGTTTCGGGCCCACATGAACCAGTGGAAGGAGATCGGCCGGGAGTGGAGGGACGAGCAACTACCGAAGGGCGCAGCTGCGGATGCAGCAGCTGAGACATCGGCGGCTGCTGGCGAGGATGAATGGGGGCTCGGGGAGGAGCAGACGGAGACTACGCAGTTTGCGCACCCCCACATTCTTTCCACCACCGATACTGACGACCCACGCGAAACCCCATACTCCCTCAACACCACGGATCCCCCTGTACAACGGGACCTCGAGTGATGGGAGGGCCCACGCACCAGCCTTTGGCTGTCATCAACACATGTACCCCGGACGGCTTCACACGCAACGCCGGGGCCGACTACATCCCTTTCCACATCGTCTCCCCCGATGGGGTCGAGCACGAGGCCCGGTACCACCAAGTCATCATGGGTCCGGACCCCATGGTGGTGGGCATCATCGACGAGTCCGACAAGGTCTACACCCGCCCCCTCTACGCCGCGCCCCGCTACAATTACGGGGGCAAGCCACTCTATCTAAAACGAGGACATGGTCCTCTTCACCGAAGGCTTCGAGGATCGGGCGCGCGTCGACCGCTGCCTTGACTCGCGCCACGACTAATCCTTAGAAGGGGAGGTGACCTGCTATCCGCGCTGCTGACCGAGAGCTGCAGCGTCCTCAACCAGCGGACGCGAACGACCCTCAGCGCTGCGGTCGGGGGAGATCCAGGGTAAGGTCGCCGTCAAGTAGCGTCGTTGGAGATGGCCAACGCGCCTGGAAGCGCATCGAGGAGGAGCTAGGACCATGGGGACTACGAGCTGACGAAGAAGAAGACACGCAAGAGGTGCGAAGGGGCCACGGCGCAGGTGACGCGCACCTAGGATCTTGTACGAGGAAGAAGGCTGTTCGGAGCGTCGGGGCGTCGCACCTAAGAGTAAGTGGGTGATGTGTACACGATCGGACTCATCGGTACGGACTGCGGACTCATGGGGTTCTGACTACCCTAGTATTAGTCAGGGACAGTCGTATCAGTCCAGCAGAGTAGTGGTTATCACATGCATCGGACTTAACTCATACCTAGGATAGTCGTAGTAGGGTTCGAGCTACTATCGCTATAGGGTACTTTACTTTCGGGAGGAGCTTCAAAGCTCCTCATCAACTGTATATCTACTAGGCTGTACGAAGACTGAGCTCCCCAGCTTGGTCTTCTTGAATCACCTATCAAGATTCCCTCGATTCTCTTAGTCGTCTGCCTTCTCCTCAGTCTCAGCCTCATAGTGCGACTGGCCTTTGTTCGGCAGATCGCAGGACAACATATACGCCTGGTGGACTTTGCCCCAGTGCTGTGGACGATCGTGTTCCTACTGAGGACGTGTATCTACCTTCGCTAAGTCGCCTCACACCTAGCCACTGTGACCACGCTCAAGTCGAGCACGTTAGGACGGGCCTAACGCAACACTATTGTTGTGCGTCATCACGTCTCGTATCCTTTGTTCCAAGTTCTCGTATGATCCTCCCTTCCCAGCCTCGTTTTACCTAGATCTTGGAGGGCGCTCTCCTCATGGTCGCGCCCATATCCCTTTGTCTGCTTGTGCCTGTGCCACTTCCCGTTCGACGTCCCATTCGCTGTCTCTACCATTTCCCCTCTATCCCTCTATCATTACTCTCACTATACGTTTGACTTAGTCTCGGAACGCGTCGTATACTGGCCCGCATGTATATAAACCGTTCTCTCTGACTCGGAAATATCATTGTTGATCTCCTCTTCACTTACTGTCTGCCTCTAAGTCTCATTCTACACCGCCCAGTTCAAGGAGCCTTGCCATCGTCTAGCCATTGCCATTGCCACCGCCGCCTTCGCCTTCCGAGCCGCCGACTTCGGATTGCCTGCTAAGTAGAACCCGCGCCGTCGCCCTAGTCGCAGCCATAGCCATCGCCGCCTTCGCCATTCGAGCCGCCAGCCTAGCCACACCGTCGCCAATGCCTTAGTCCTGACCAGCCGCCTCATCCCTCCTAGCCTCGCCAACACCTTCGTCAAGCCACCGCATAGCTCCGCCAACGTTATTGACGTCGTCTGCGCCTTCGCCTTAGGAGCCCCGCAGCCTTTCACCAACCTCGTTTCCAGTTCTCCCCTCTTCTTGTTCACTTTGCTTCGCTCCATCCCGTTTCACCTCGTCCCACCTTCGCTCGCTCTCGGGTCATCCCCTCTCGGCTCGTAAACTCCTGTAACCCCAGCACGGGATCCTCTCCGCTTCAGACTCACACGGACGTCGCTCTGTACAGCGTCAACACGTTTCCAACACCCGTTCCTCATCATCTTCGTCGCCTCACCTGTTTCGTTTGCACGCACACTACATATCATCACTGTAAGTCCATCAATACATGTTATAAAACACTAGCTCACCATTTTTAGATGCTTTTTGAACTTCTTCGCTCAATCATTCGACTCGCTTGGGGCTGGGTGGTCACTGTGGCCATTGGGCCAGTAGGGGCTTGGGTAAGTCGTCGACTCGCCGATCGAACACCGCGCTGACCATCCGATAGATGCGATGCAGGGGTCTGCGCGCAGAGTTCGCCATAACTCTGCGCGTGAAGATAGTCTCTAGGGCGGAAGAGATAGTCGATCTGGTGTTGCAACCAGTTCGACTCGCACTCCCTCGCGGCGTGGCGGCTGTCCAAGGCGGGGAAATTGAGGAAGTCTAACTGGAGGGAGTGGATCAGTATGCGTTTGGATGTATATAAAAGTGAAGCTACTTCCTGCTTGTTTTCTGCACAAACTCGTTGTGTGCCGTGTGAACGCGCGTCCGAGCGAAAGCTGTACTTTTGCGGCAGATGTGCGATATCATCTTGCGCACATCGGGCGATTGCGCGAAGTAATCAAGTGAGTGATCAAGGCGATAACGCGAGCGATCAAGTGGATCCAAGGCGAGTGATCAAGTGGATCCAAGGCGATAACGCGAGCAAACAATACCAGGCTGTCCGTCCGTTCGTAGTCACAGCAGTGTTGTCTCGCGCACTCAGGCGAGGGAAACCTCCAAACAATTCCAATTCTGCACTTACTACACTTACTGTGAACAGTCTATCACGCGTGGTGGTATAGGCGCTTAACGTCTTTGGTATTTTTACCGTGTCCCTGGTGCGTCAGGCGTTGTACGTACATATCGATTACCTATTCTATAACAATTATCATGAATATTTCAGGACTAGTAAAAAGTCAACCAAAATAATAAGGACGATAACTTGGAATTTGCTTACACAATGGCACAGAGTAATAGGCATGAGTAGCAATCACTCAGACACAACCTCGTTGTCCTCAACAAAGATCGCACCATGTGAGTTTCCGTCGATTCTGTCACTCTGTTCATAGCATTTTAAGTGACGGGGACCGTGAAAAAAAGAGGGTGAGACTAACCTTGGAAAGAAAAATGGAGGCAGCTATGAGATCCGGCATATCAGGGATGGAGACGCCGAGGCGGTCCATACAACAGTGTAACCTATCCACCTTGAAAGTAGTACTTGTTATGTTCTCCTCTATATTGGACATCCGCTCCTTAAGTGCTTGAAGGGTGATCTCATGCTCTTCAATCTTCTGTTTGACCCAGCATTTCTCAAGGTGCAGAGTACTGCGCTTCAATTGGGTAAGGTGGAAGGAACAACGTAGGTCCTGGTCCTGGCCAACCTCCTGGAGTACATTAAAATGTGGGTATGAGTTAGAACTGAAGACTTACAGAAGTTGTATCATTTCCACCATACTCAAGGCAGGACAAAGAAGCAAACTCATTGGCAAACGAGGGAGTGGGAGGAGGACGGCGACGACGACGAGGTGTTTCCGCCGAAGACTCCTGCAAAGGTCGCTTCAGAGGGGATGTGTAGGGCGAGGTCGGTGGTGAGGGCGCCCGTGAGGAGGGAAAAACATGCTCTGAGTCTGAGGACATTGTGATGGGGTTTTGCATACGACAAAGGTGGATGGTAACTATGTGACTTGTTGGCCTGTGACATGACTTGTTTGCTTGTGCGGATTTTCTCACACATTTGGCCTCCGACTGTCATCTGTCATCGACTGTCATCTGTCATCTGACCACCTACCTCTGAGCTCTGACCAACTCGAATGGACATAGACATGGATGCTCTCTGCCCAAAATGTCGGCGACGCTTCGCTGACTCTCGAGGCGTCCTGGTACATTTGAATCACAAATACTCTTCTTGCCACAATTTCCTGGATGACTATGATGCACTTTCGGCATATACCGAAGATTTACAACGGCGTACTGTGCAACGTGCCCTCCTTGCATCATCTCGGAATCGTGTCCCACCACCACCACCACTACCACCACCACCACCACCACCTGTTTTGACACCCCCACATATAGACACTCCTGTCACAGAGTATCACCCCCGCTCGTTGTTTATCTATGGTCAAAAACCAAATACGCTTGAGAGGACTGCAGGAGATAGTTTTGCACACCGATGGGTGACCAACCTGTATTATCCCTTTCAAAGCCGCAAAGAGTGGGGGCTTGCCCGCTTTCCTCGCGAGATCATCCCTTTCCCAGTCAGAGATTGATGAATTCCTCAAGCTGGAATGGGTAACGATTTCTAATCACTACTTTTGAATCTGAGTTAAAGTCCAGTTGTAGGTCAAACTTCAAAAGCCAACATTCACCTCTGCTCATGCGCTTCGGTCGTTGATTGAGTCGCTACCCGACCCTCCGCGTTGGTACTGTGAGGAGATGATAATTGAAGGATACGAGTCAGAAAAAATTACATTTTACTGGTGCGACGCACTAGATGTGATCGAGTATATTTTTGGCAATCCAATCTTCGCACCATACATGCAGTATGACCCTCAAAGGGTCTGGACGGATATATCTAAGGCAGAACGCGTCTATTCGGAGTATATGACGGGAGACTTCGCCTGGCAATCTCAAGTACCGTGTTTCTTTTTTTTATCGATCACTTGAGTCTGGCTCATTCCAAAAAGGACAGGCTTCCGACTGGTGCAACGCAACTAGCTGTGGTCGGCGCATCTGACAAGACCTGCGTCACGGCGATGACTGGTGGTCTAGAGATGTATCCGGCATACCTCACCCTCGCTAACATTGTCTCCGAAGTCCGCATGAAGGCGTCTAGTCACGCCTGGATGTGTTTTTCGTTTCTTCCCATCATCAAATTTGACGTTCATTCCAGCTTTCAGTCAATCTTGTCGGCACGCTTGTGGCATGCGTGCATGGACAAGGCGTTTGTCCGGTGTAAAGATGCTGCTGTCACTGGCTACCACATGGCCGATCCTTGTGGCCGTAGTCGCTTGTCGTTCCCTCTCTTAGCCGCTTGGATAGCTGACCTACCGGAACAGCATCTTATCTCTGCTATGGCAAAGAGTACTTCGCCCCTCTCTTGTGTCGTTACCAATCAATTCGGCGATGCGTTCCCTCACCCCCCACGTCATGGCCAGGAAACCATCAAGCTCATACAAGACCTTACTTCTCGCGTCGATCCTTGGATGCTTGATGTATTTCAGGACAAAGCGAAGGAACTTAGTCTTAGTGGCGTACACCTCCCGTTCTGGCGTGATTGGTATATGGCCGATCCCTATCACTTCCTAGTGCCGGAGATACTTCACACTTGTCATAAGTTCTTTTATGACCACCCCCTTCAATGGTGCATCAATGCCATTGGCGCGCTCGAATTTGACAGCCACTTCAAAAGTCTCCATCCACGTGTCGGCTTTCACCATTTCGGTAACGGTGTCATGCATGTCAAACAGATGACTGGTCGCGAGCATCGTGATATTCAACGCTCTATCGTGGCTGTGATTGCTGGCACCGTTCCCCCTCATTTCTTGTGTGCTATCCGTGCTCTCGTCGACTTTATTTACCAAGTCCAGTCGCCGTTACTTACCGAATCTGCTATCGTCAAATTCGTTGATGCTCTCCAGAAATTCCATGACGAAAAGGAAGCTATAATTGCAGCTGGCGTGCGTATGGGCTCTAAAGGGCCGATTGATCATTTCAACATCCCCAAACTCGAGATTTTGCATCACTTTGCGTGCTCAACGAAGATGATGGGGGTTCCGATCCAGTGGACCGCCGATGTCACGGAATGCCTGCATATTACTGAAGTGAAGCACCCCTTTCGCGCAACCAATCACCGCAACTTTGAAGAACAATGCACGAGGTGATGAACAGCGCACATGAAGGGATCATACTCACAGTGAACTGGGACTGTGGTGAGATATGAAGGGTGGCTTGAAGCAGCAACAGAGTGATCTTGCAAGTGAAGCAGATAGAGTGTCTGGCACACAACAGATGAGGAACTGGTGTTTATACAAGAGTAGGAAACATACCTGGCACACAACAGATGAGGAACTGGTGTGGTGCCAGAGCGTACAGGGTACTCTACTTATACTATACAGAGGGGTGACACTAGTACAACAGAAGTAACACGGAGTCACACAATACAAGGAGCATTGTTCTACAGAGGGACACAAAGGAGTGTACAGAAGGAGAACAAGAGCGCAGAGAACAAGAGAAGGCTAGACTATGATATCATAGTGACATCACAATAAAGATAAAACAAAGGAAGTGAGTACAAGGACGAAATACAATAGGAGTCCATGATGTCATTGTATAGTGATGTCATAGATAAGAAAGTCCGAGATTGTAAAGATCATAATAATCTAATCTACATAAGTCCAATATATCTTATCTAAAGCAGTCCGTTATCTGCGTGTCCATTGAGCCGCTAAGTGCGCACAGGTCACTTATCAACACGAGGATCCTAGACCGGTTGGAGCGTGTGCACTTATTCGACTTGATTTGCAGTTTTCTTGTGAACAGCAACCTCAAACACGAAAATCCGGCAGCTGCGGAAGCAGTTCTCGCCGTAGAGCAAGACCCGGACACTGCGCATTCACTGACCGCGACCGCACATGAGATGATCGTCACATCCCGGCGCCCTACAGCAAACTACTTCTTGAATGGATTTGTATCATCAGATTCTCTTACCGCCTTTCATCTCAACAAAACACCTGACGTCACCTCAATTTCCATCAGTGACACCGCGAATTTGTACGCCTTGCAGGACTTTTGGCCAGCACTGGGCGACTTTACGCGTGGACTCTCGCATCAGCAATGTCGTGGCCGCAGGATATCCAGAGGACATCCCGACGTCGGGTTCGATCATATTCGCGTTTGGTTTCGGTTCAAGATACAGCTACGCTCCACCCATGACCGACACGTAGTCGTACCAGCGCAAACTGTCCAGGCCCTGCCACTATCAAAAAAACATCCTCAAGGGTTATGCGATGCCGTCTTGATCCATACTCATGGAGACGCAGGAGATGAGTCTTTCCAGGGTAAGTCAAAAATTTACCGGCAGTATTCGCGAATTCTAATGTCAGCATAGAAACTCAAGTTGTTCAGGTGAGGATGGTTTTCCAGCCCATTTCTCGCGAACAACCTTCCGAGTCAATCCATCCGCTGCTTTGTTATGTCCAAAAATTCTCCTTCACGGGGAGGAGGGCAGAAGACGGGACTAGATCGAAGGAGCAAAATGTAGGCATGTACCTGGTACGGCGACAGTTCCGGGCTCCAACAGTTGGTAGTGGCGAGAGAATGCGTATGGGAGATATCACGCCCATCATTGATATTGCCCGCGCAGTGGACATCGTACCAGTATACGGTGCTCGGATGGATCCCTGAATCACGGCTGAAAACTCTCTTGATATACCCACTGACTTTTATTTGAACGACTTTTCAGATAAAGAGATCTATTATACACTACTTAGTGAATTTTCATAGTGGCGACTTGTAGCAATTGAATTGGAGATTGTTGTCACGTGCTAATCTTTGGACCCGCTCAAGTTGGGTTCGAATGAACCATTCAACGTTCAACGTCAACCAAAGAATTTCACCACGACACTGCAACACTCCTCCCTTCTTTCGTCATCTATTCTAGTTATATCTATTGTCTATAATGTCTGATGGATTGTTGTTGCGTACGGACGCGAGATGCCCGAGGAGTTCTGCGACGGAGACGAAGTCCACGCGTTCGGTGCCGGAACCGAGGAGCATTGGCGCGCGTGGAGACACATCGAGGCAAGCTTCCTTCCTGACGCGCAGAACTGAAGATCGAAGACGGCCGTCACGTGACCCTGGCACGTGACCTGCCTAGAACCTGCTAGAAGAGTCCAGAAGGATCTGGATGAGCTTGAGCCCGGATCGGCCTCGTATTATGTGACTGATGTGACTGCTGACTCGAACGGACACTGATTGGCTCGTGACTACTTGGCGTATTAGGATTCGTGGCTGTGTATTAGGGTTGCTGGGCTTCAAAGCTCCAACCATTGTAGTATAAGTAGTGGACGCTGCCCGTCCCTAAGACGGCAGCTTTGATATCTTGAAGAACTCCTTCCCTTGTTCGCCTTAGCTCCCTCTATCGTGTGTCGCCCTCTTGTCGTTCGCCGCTCCCTGCTATAAGTCGTTCGACTTCTCGTTATCATCATCGACTTCATTCTTGCTCTTATTCTTTGCCTTGCGTATATCGGACACGCGTTGCGTATCGCCTTGGCCGTTGCCTACGGGATACTGAAGACTTACGACGTCTGCACTCGGCAAACCGGTTACTAATCCAAGTCGGATTGATACGTCCCGAAGGAACATAACAATTGTTCCATAATTTTGCGTTACCGCAGCGTGCGTTTTTTCCTCCGTTTCGTGCTCATGTCATCTGAACCCAGTCGAAATCAAGCACCAGAGTCACTATCTAATGGTGACGTATCTGCCCCAGGAAACAAACAGCCTCAACGTGAAAGGAGGAGTACGCTTGCTGCAAGAGTGCGACTCTCAAGTGTGGTATCAGGCACTACAGGTGGTCCCCGAAATCGAAATCGTACTCAGCAAGGGAAAGGAAAAAAAAAGGTGAGTACGCAACCAACTACTGTGTTGAGTCTACACAGATTATTCAGGCCAATGGCGTCGCACGCCCCGCAAGAAACTCAGGGTTGAATCCCTCAGGAAATCCTTCTGGTTCTCAGCTCAACTGCCCTGTGGAGATCATCCAGATACCCCCACTTACTTCAAATATTGCTTCGCTTCCGCCAGTTGCTCCAGTTGCTCCCGATGCTGCTTCACTTCTGCCAGTTGTTCCAGATGCTGCCCCGCTTTCGCCAGTTGCTCCAGATGCCGCTTCACTTGCACCGGTCACTTCAGATGCTGCCCCACTTCCGCTATTTGATTCACATAATTCTACATCTAATGCTAATTTTACGCATGTATATAATTTCACCGCAGCCCAGGGTGATGACGGTTTTGGACATCACGACAGTGAACTGTCGTCCAATGCGATGGACTATCTCCGGGGCTCTAATAACGCTAACATTCTTTCAGATCGGTTTCAAGTTTATTCCCACCACTCGACAACCAACTTAGACACAGCGTCTTTGTTGCATGGTATGTCAATTTTTGCACGTCTCTGAGTCATCAATAACCGTCTTTCAGATCCATTTCCTGCCCATCATTTGATGACCAACACGTCGTCCTTGTTACCGGAGCAGCCACTTCGACCAGGAGAGGTCACATGCGGTGGTATCACACAGCCATTACCAGTATCGGCTTGGAGAATTGCCAGCGCTGGTCCTGATCAACCCCAGGTTCCATCATCATCGCGAAGTGGCCCTAATGTTATACGAGTAAGTTATGTCATCTTCTACACGCTCAATATTTCACAAGTTTCAGGGTTCTGGAACTAGGGTCGACGTTCTAGCCCACCGCCATGGAAGGCGTCCACCTTACCGACTCCCTCCTACCCCAGCCCTGACGAGCCCATCTGAGGTGTCCTTCCCCGACAACTCGAGGGCCAGTTCGCCGACTTCCACCTCGACAAGCACTACGGTGAGGAGGCAAGCGGCGAGATCCCAGCAAAGCCAGCCGGACGACTGTCAAGAAGCATTAAGCTATGCGAAGCATCAATATCGCTTAAATCTGCTCACAGTGAACGCTATGTGGCCAGACTTAATCGCAAAAGTGCATGCTAATGACCAACTTTCGTCGGCGCGTATGGATTATGGCCTGGAAACTTGTAAGCGTTACTAATGGCTATGGGTTCATGGGCTGATCAGCAGTGAAGTTTGGCCAGAAATAACTGGCGACCTGATTCGAAAGGTAAGGCTAATATGCCTGTGTATGCAAGGCATCTGAATGTCTTCCCAGGTGGTACGCGATGGAAGCAACTTACGAAACGAGTTCAAAAGTACGGCGCGACAGCTTGTCCGGGGCAATTCCTACAACATTTTTCTCGCACAATATCAAAGCCCCGAGGATGCCAGGCAGTATACTGCCAACAAGGTGGCAGCCCTCCTTAACCAGGCAACAGGCGCGTGGATGCACAACGGCATGGATGAGAAGGTAAGTAAAACTTGTTACGTTTCGGCCCGGAAGTGGACACTGACGTTCGGGGATGACACCACGTCAGCGATACATCGTCATGGACTTGTTGGATCAGTCAGCCGGGTAAGCTCCGGCGCATGTGATTGTGTACGATAACGGATCGGATCATGACTCGATGTGACTCATTCCTAGGATAGCTGTATTAGGGTTTGCTCTACTTACGCTATTGGCTAGGATAGTTTGGAGCGGCGCTTGAAAGCCCGTGCGTACCTGTATAAGTAGTAGTCGTAGAAGACCAGGATCGCCATCTTGGTCTTCTTCAATACCACCGTCTTCGTTGTATCCTCTTCCCTAGAGACTCCCCTCCCTGCGAAGTGAGTCGCCTCCGGTATATCCCCTTAGACCAGGGATCCCCGTGAGCTTATCCCGAGTTCCCCTCCGTGGGCAGTGGACACGTATCCTATCGGATCACAGTACCATCGAGTATTCCTTTACCACAACGAACGAGTCGCCAGGCCGTACATGTAACGCCACCACTGGCGTTAGTCCGACTTGGACTGCGAAAGGGCGTTTACGACTTAGCGGATTCTGTCCTTCGAGGTCACGTGACTTGTGGTTGCGGGATACACGGCGCTTATATAGGGGCACGTGATCTAGCTTCGTACACTAGGGCAAGTCGTGCCACTAGGTAATCCGGTGATCGATTTAGGTCGACTTGCGCGTCGAGGCAAGCGAAACACACGTGAGAGAGAAGAGAGGAAGTGGTGATTGAAGAAGACCAAGATGGCGTATCTTGGTCTTATCGAGCCACTATTTATACATGTACGAGGACGCTTTGAAGCTCCTCCCGAATCCGTAACGACGAATAGCGTATGTAGCTCGAACCCTACTATCGCTATCCTAGGAATGACTCATGCCACATCGGCATGTGATTGTGCTACCGCTTACTGATCTTATGAGTCCATGACACATTACTGCTTACTCACGAGGTCATATCCGTAAGTAAGAGTCCACTTCGCGCGTATCGTGACATCACCCCCTTTTCAGGTGCGGCGTCCCGACGCCCCGAACCCCTCTTCCTCGTATAAGATCCTCGTACGTACCGCCTGTGCCGCCGCCCGCCGTCCTCTGCGCGTTTTCTTCTTCGTCATCTCGTAGTCTACCATGGTCCGGGCCTCATCCTCGATGCGCTCCAACGCGTTGGCCATCTCTAGGCGTCGCCGACTTGCCGCTACCTTGCCCTGGATTTCTCCGACTGCGGCAATGAGGTCGTCGATGCGTTGATTGAGGCGCTGTAACTCCCGGTCGGCGGCGCGGTAGCGGGTGATCTCGCCGGAGAGGGAGATGTCGTGGAGGGACGAGAGGCAGCGATCCACGCACGCCCGATCTTCGAAGCCTTCGGTGAAGAGGACCATGTCCTCGTTTCGGTAGACGGGCTTGCCGCCATAGTTGTAACGGGGGGCGGCGTAGAGGGGGCGAGCGTAGACCTTGTCCGACTCGTCGATGATACCCACCACTACAGGGTCCGGCCCCATAATGACCTGGTGGTAGCGGGCCTCGCGCTCGACCCCATCGGGGGAGACAATGCGGAATGGCAGATAGTCTGCCCCGGCGTTTCGTGTGAAGCCGACCGGGGCGCGTGTGTTGATGACGGCTAGGGGTTGATGAGTGGGTCCCCCCATTACTCCGAGGTCCCGTTTGTACATGGGCGATCCGTCGGTGTTGAGGGAGTACGGGGTCTCGCGGGGGTCGTCAGTGTCGGTGGTCGATAGAATGTGTGGGTGCGTAACTGCGTAGTCTCCGTCTGCGTCCTCCCTGAGCCCCCATTCATCCTCGCCAGCCGTTGACGATGTCGCAGCTGTTGCATCCGTAGTTGCGCCCTCCGCAGCTGCTCGCTCCTCCACTCTCGGATTACCTCCCTCCATGGTCTCACCGGTCCGAACTCGGTGTGGTACCGGGACAGGTCCAGGGTCACGGTGTCCGTGAGGGTGTTGAATGAGGCAATCTGCGGCCTGGCCTTTGAGTAAGGCGTGGGCCTCGTCCTCGTTGACCCCCGCTTCATAGGTGAGAGGTTGTGCTTCGGGGGAATCGGCTCTTCCCCCGACGGTGGGGTCAGGGAAGGCTTGGAGGACGGCGATGGCGTCCTCGCGAGTGGCTGGTCCGTGGGTGGTGGTGAGGGCTTGGACCACGGTGTCGATGGTGGATTGCGAGGGGAGGGAGCAAGAGGACATGGTGCGAAGGAAGACAGGGTGAGAGTGTGTAGCAGGGGTTGCTGTTGGACTTAGCTCGTCTTGGGTTCTCTTTATATAGACCGCCGTGGCTTTCGAACTCCGTTTGTACTCCGCTATTGCCTCGTCAGCGAACACGTCACTTTCGTTGACCCACTGGTTGTCCGAGTCGGGGTAGCCTTTCCATTTCACGAGGTATTGGAGTTTCCTGCTTCTGCCGAAGCGCCGATGGTCCAGAATGCGCTCCACTTCGTATTCCTCTTCTCCATCGATCAAATCCGGTGGTGGGCGCTGGAAGTTTTCGCCGTGTAGGGGCGTTTCCCGATAGGGCGTGAGTAAATCGATGTGAAACACGGGGTGAATACTCCATTGCGTGGGAAGCGCGAGTTGATAATTGACCGGGGACAGCACTCGTGTGATTTTGAAAGGTCCGTGCCGTCGTGCCGCGAGTTTGGCGGTTGGTTGATTGGTTCGGAGGTGTCGTCCTTCTAACCATACTTGATCCCCCACTTGATACTTGGGCGTATCTCGGTGTTTGACCCACAGTGATTGTGCCTTTTTGATGAGGTTTTGAGCTTCTTTCCGTGCTTCTCGGAATTGCTGTAGTCACGTGAGCACCTGGGGTATGGGAGATGGCTTATCCATCCAATCAGCGCGTGGGTCATACCCCATCATTAGTGAGAAAGGGGACTTCCTTGTCGCCTCGTGTGGCCAGTTGTTGTGAGCGAATTCTGCCATTGGGAGAAAGTGCGCCCAATTATCTTGGCGCTCGTTAGTCCAAAACCGCAGGTATTGCTCTAGCCACTGATTGGTGCGTTCAGATTGTCCGTCGGTTCGGGGATGATAGGCCGTGGAGATGTTCTGATAGATGCCGAGAATTCGGCAGAGTTCACGTGTGAATTTGGACGCGAAGCGCGGGTCTCGGTCGCTGATGATTTTCGCCGGTAACCCGAATCTCCGGAAGACGTGAGTAACGTACAGTGCTGCGGTTTCTTCTGCAGATATCTCCTCGTTGCAGGGGATGAAGACGGACGCCTTTGTGCAGTCATGGTCAGTTACGGTGAGGATGGAATCAAATCCTTGGGATGTTGGTAGTTTGGTGATGAAGTCCAATGCTATAACTTCAAAGGGCTTGGCGTCTGCTATTGGGGTGATGGGCGCTAGTGGTGCTTTCGTGGGTCAGTTGTTGACCTTGTGACGCTGACATTCCGCGCACCCTCGAACGTATTCTGCGACGTGTTTCGGCATTTGAGGCCACCAGTAGTTCCGTTCGATGATCTTCAGTGTCCTGCTGATTCCTGGGTGTCCGTACACTGGAGGGTCGTGGTGGTTAGCTATGATGGTGCGGATGGCGTCTTGTCCCTTCGTGATTACTCTCGCTCCTTGATGGTACCAGACTCCGTTGACCTTCTTGAGCCGATGTGGGTCTACCCACGGACGCAAGGTGTCCTCGTTCTGGTCGTGGGTTTCTGGCGTTTGAGTTGTCATATTTCTTGCGAATACCGCCTCGGGGAGCACTACGACTCCTTCGTTGTCCCTTTCCTCCCCGGTCGTAGTCTGGTCTGCGCGAGAGGGCGTCAGCTCTGCCGTTGTTGGTGCCCTTGATATGATGGATCTCGAAGTCGTATTCCATGAGTTCGAGGACTTCTCGGGCGACGCGACGACTTATCTTTTGGGGTGACTTCCAGTGCGTGAGGTTGAGGTGGTCGGAGAAGATCTTGACTTTGTGGGGTGATCCCGCTAAGAAGGGTCTCCAGTGCCGCAGCGCTTTGACGATGGCTAGAAGTTCTAGGTCGTAAATGTCGTAGTTGCGCTCGGCTTCGTTTAGGGTGGCGGAGTAGTAGCCGATGGGGTGTCGTTTTCCGTCTTGTTTCTTCTGTAGCAGTACTGCGCCTACTGCATATCCAGATGCGTCCACCTCGAGTTCAAATTGATCGGTTAGTGTGGGGTGTGCGAGTACTGGTTCGCTGGTGACTAGGCGTTTCAGAGTTTGGAAGGCTGTTTCTTCTTCTTTGCCCCATGTCCAGTCGGCGTCTTTGCGTGTGAGTTTGTTGAGGGCTCGTGCGTAAGTGGCAAAACCGCGAATGAAGAGGCGGTAAAAATTGCAGAAAACCCAGGAATGAGCGTACGTCGCGTACCTTCGTGGGTGTGGGCCAGTCGCGTATGCCGGCAATTTTTACAGGGTCCATGCGAGTTACCCCCTTTTCAAGGATTACCCCCAGGTAATCCATTCGCGGTTGGTGGAATAGGCATTTCTCGAGTTTGAAGTAGAGGTCGTGATCCAGTGCGATTTGCAGGACTGCGCTGACGGCCTCGATGTGTGCCTGTAGACCCGCCTCCTCCGTCGTTGCGATGCCGATGTCGTCCATGTAGACCCGTATAGTTGTCCCTCTGCTTTGGAAGTGGAGGATTGTGTCGCCGAATATGTCGTTCATCATGTTCTGGAAGGTCGCCGGGGAGTTGGTGAGTCCGAAGTACATGACCAGTGGTTCGAAGAGGCCGTATTTCGTCTTGAACGCCGCCTTTGGTTCGTCACCTTCTTTAACCCGTATGTTGTTGTATCCCCACCGTACGTCCAGTTTGGTGTAAATGCGTCCGTTGCCGAGGTCGTTGATGAGTTCCGACATTAATGGTAGCGGGTATTGGTTGCGTACCGTGCATGCGTTGATTTTTCGGTAGTCCTGTACCGGTCGCAACTTGCCGTCTTTCTTCTTGATGAAGAAAAACGACGAGGCGTATGGTGACTTTGAGGGGCGTATATAGCCCATTTTGAGTTGTTCGTCGAGCCATTTGCGGAGCTGTTCGTCTTCATCTTGGGACATGGGATAGACTTTGCAGTCGATGCTGGGGGGGGTTCCGGGTTTGAAGTCGATAGCGTGGTCCCATGGTCGGGACGGTGGGAAGCGGTGGGATGCTTCTTCGCTGAAGATCTTTGCGAAGCGTTGATATGGTTCTGGGAGGGTTGCCGCGGTGGTGTTCTGGTTAGCGGCTATGGCTAGCTCGGTAGCTGTAGTACGTAGCTGGCATTCCTCTTCTAACTCCTGGACTATGCATTCTGCTTCGTCTTGGGTTATTGCGCTTGCTACGGTGACGTGGGGTTCGGCTGGATTAATTGATCGGAGGACTATTGGTAGTGCGTCCTCGTGTATGGTGGCATGGGTCCAACTGATTGTGGGTTCGTATGTGGCGAGCCAAGGGTATCCGAAGACCAGGTCCTCGTTGCCGATGTCCGTGACCAGGAATCTCATGGTTCTGTTGATTTTACTGGTTTGGACGTCTAGATCTACGAAATGTGTGATGGACCCAGCTTTGTTCTCTGTGTTGTCTATGTTCCATATTTTCTTGGGTCGCTCTAGGATTTGTAATCCGAGGCCCATGCGTTTGGCAAACGCGGGTCTTATGAAGTTGTCGGTGGCACCCGAGTCCACGAGTGCTTTGACGTCGGCCATTGAGTAACTGGTACGAATCGAGACTGGAATTCGAAGCGAACGATAGCGAGTCATGATTACAGAGTTACAATTAACTGCCCTCACCCAGGCCGATGGGTTTAGGCGTCCTGAAAACCCTCTTGGGTCCATAGGTCTTTGAATATGAGGTCTTTGACCTCGTCACTAGCCCCTCTAATGGTGTCCATCCATCCCTTGGCTTGTTCTTCGGGGGTTGCTTCGGCGCGTCGTACGGTTACCGGTTCCTGACTGTAGTAGTCGGTGTCCGCACTTCTGCTAGTGCTCGCACGTGGCTGGTACGGCTGCCTTGGTTTCCTGGGTCGCGTGCAGTCTCGTGAGAAGTGACCTGGGTTGTTACAGTTGTAACAGATAACTTCCCTCATGTCACGGCGTTGTCCGCCTCCTCTCGTTTGCCCCGGGCCTCCCCTAGGTGGAAATGGTGGTCGTTGATAAGTTCCTCTGTTGGGATCTCCGACTTCCGCAACTCGGGCGCGGGTACGGTCCGCTGAAGTGTCCATCGCATTCGGGTCGTGGCATGGTGGGGGGAATCGCGGTGGCATCCATTGGGGTGCGTATCCCCGTGGCTGTTGTGGGCGAGGTGGCGGTGAACCACGGGGTGTGGTATTGAGTCCCAATCGTGCGCGTAAGTGGATGTATTGCTTCTGCCGGCGTAGGGCTGCTTCCTTCCATTCGTTGAAGCTTTGTGGGTCGTCGAGTTCGTAGATTTTCGTGAACAGGGCTTTGGGCAACCCCGCCGTAAACCGATCCAGGGTTTGGCGGTCGTTGAGTCGGTAATCAGCTTTCCGCGCTAGCTGTTCAAAGTTGGTGACGTACGAATCAATGTCGTCTCCTATCATCTTGAATCCTTTGGCCAGCGTGGCCTGAGCTTGCTCTTGTTCCAGCACGTTGGAGAACCGGTCTGAAAATCCGGCAGTCAAAGTATCCCACAAGAAGGGGTCGTATCGGTTTCGTCCGTGATGCAGCTCGTTGTTGAGCCATTGGAGGAAGCCGAGCGTCCAATTGGATACTCGGGGTCCTTTGATGAAGCCTAGGAAGAGTAGGCATCGTCGATAGACATTGGTCATGATCGGCGCCTCTGAGTTCTGGCCCCAGTAAATGTGCCACTGGGTGAGGAACGATTCGTACTCATCTCTGTTCCCGTCAAAGGTGTTTGGTGGCTCTCCCACTAGTTTGTCGCTTCCATGGGGTGCGATCGGGGGCGGTCCTGCTGCTGGCGGAGGTGGTGGTCCTCCTCCAAACGGGTGTCCTCCACCTCCTCCTCCGAATTGAGGTTGCCGTCCCCCTCCTCCACCTCCTGGTGGTCCCTGGCCGAAATTGCCTCCGGGTCTTCTTGGTGGTGGTGGTCCTCCTGCTCCTGGAGGTGGGTCGGGGATGTCAGGCCCTACTGCCCTGAATATGGCCGCGTCATCGGCCGTCATGCGATGCCCGGTGCTCGGGTTGATGGGACGTAGGTAGGCTTCTGCTTCTTCTGTTATTCTTCGCGCTTCTTCGGTCGCGATGTCTTCTCGAGTGACGGTTGCGGTTGCCATTTCTGCGGGTGCGTGAACTTCGATTTCTTCTGGCTCGTTTATGCGGAGGGACTCAGCTGTTTGGATTATCTCTCCTACTTCGGATTCGTCGTCTGCGTTGGTTTCTTCGTCTTCTCCGCTAGTTTCGGATGGTGCGGGGGTTCTGGGTTCCGAGGTGCTGGGTTCCTCTTCTGGTTGCCCGTCGATGCGTCCCCACTGTTCTCGGGTGGGTAGGTTCCTTGCGTCGATGTCGCAGTTATAGTTTCTTCCTGCGGGTCGTACTGCGTCGTATCGGTTATCTATGGGATTCCACGTAATCTCAACCCAACACAAGTTGTCGAAATTGAACTCAACGGGGCGGTATCGGGTTGGCCCCGATGCGAAGTCTACGAAGTAGCCTGTCTCCCCGCGATATTCTCTCCACCGGGCAGCTCCTAGAAATTGTTCTGGTACGTTGCGATCTCCCCTGCGTTCAAGGGAGTAAGTCTGAAAGCTTCTCCACTGGTCTCGAGTTGTAAACGCCACGATGAGGGATCTTGGTCTTAATGTAACGCCACCACTGGCGTTAGTCCGACTTGGACTGCGAAAGGGCGTTTACGACTTAGCGGATTCTGTCCTTCGAGGTCACGTGACTTGTGGTTGCGGGATACACGGCGCTTATATAGGGGCACGTGATCTAGCTTCGTACACTAGGGCAAGTCGTGCCACTAGGTAATCCGGTGATCGATTTAGGTCGACTTGCGCGTCGAGGCAAGCGAAACACACGTGAGAGAGAAGAGAGGAAGTGGTGATTGAAGAAGACCAAGATGGCGTATCTTGGTCTTATCGAGCCACTATTTATACATGTACGAGGACGCTTTGAAGCTCCTCCCGAATCCGTAACGACGAATAGCGTATGTAGCTCGAACCCTACTATCGCTATCCTAGGAATGACTCATGCCACATCGGCATGTGATTGTGCTACCGCTTACTGATCTTATGAGTCCATGACACATTACTGCTTACTCACGAGGTCATATCCGTAAGTAAGAGTCCACTTCGCGCGTATCGTGACAGTACAGCTACATCTACATCATCGATCATCCCTCGTGGAGAACTATTGTCCCCAGTCGAAGACCCTCCTGTCAACGTTCCTCAAGCGGAGGACTTACACGCTTTCATCGCATTGAACGGGGATCTAGCCCCTCATCCAGCTGAGTACCCAGACGCCATTACCAATCGCCCTCTTCTACCGACCGCTTAGGATCGCCGCAACCAACGAGGCCTAAGTCAGGCCAGCGTCCGTGGTAGACGCTACAAAACTGGCTACCTTGATGGATTTTACGACGCTCACACCATACTGTATAGGGCATCAAAAATTATTTTGAACATCCTGCCGTGGAAGAAACTATTGTCCGCACTATTTCGCAACGCTGCGGTCAATCGGAAGTCGTTACTCGGACAAGTTTGGTTCGTTGTGCACCCCCACTCTCGCCCTTGCGTGCTGTGCGGTATGTCCATCATGTCTCCCTTTTACAGCCTCGTTCCTCATGTATTCACAGCTTTGCTGCGCCCTGGAAGAGTGGCACACTGGCACCTACAGTCAGTGTTGTGCCAGTCAGCGACTAGTCGTGACGGTCAGGGGAGTCATCTGAGTATGGGGGTCACCGACCGCAAGTGACCGTGACTGTTCCCACGCCCACATCAGTCAGTGAGGTAATCGGTGTCACCCAATTCGGCAATCAATTTGTATGCACAAAAACTAAGTCGTGTTGCACGCACATGCTAGACAACGAATATACTATCAAGAGCATGATCGATCTCTACATCAACACCTTCCGCTCCTATTGGGTCCAAGTTAAGGAGCTCATAGAGCTCCAGTTCCTCGTTTAGGCTCCGAGACGCGCTGCCTTCATGTAATGAAATCCAATTTTTTTCTGTGTGGTCGAAGAGGTCAGCAATCGTGATTGAAATAGTTGACGGAATTTGACTGTCCCCGTCATCATCATTGTCGCGGTCTGCCTGCCTGCTGAAAGTCTCTGTAATGCGATTGAAATCGTCAGTGTCACCATCTGACAACTGCTGTAACACTGGATCAATATCCATCGCGACATCTTCTGCTCCATCGTCCAGCGGTGGGGTGAGGAGGGACTCCAGTTGACCCGAGGAGGCACTTGCTTGTGATGTTGTCCCATAGAAGCGCTTCATCCGTTGTTTGGTATCTCCACTGCGCACGTGTTCATCGCGTATGTGCATTTTCAGTTCAGCGAGTGAGGTGAGGGTGGTCTTTTCCTAGACGATTCCTGAGCTTTGTGAGAGTGTTGCCGAAGACGCTGAACAACCGCTCGCATGAGGCGGAATTAGGGCAAATAGACAAGATGTGAAGCGCGAGCTTATAGAGCGGCGGTGTTGGGACGGAGTGGCTTGATGGGGCGTCACCAGCAGTCCGGGGGATGGGAATCATTCCCTCATATAGCTCGACCGGATCCGGGGACTCGCCTTTAGCCTGTGCCCTATCTTTGATGGGACCAGCATACACCGCCAAGTCGCCGCCATCATTGCCAAAGTAGTTCTGGACGTCTGTGAAGAGTGTGTTATATTGGCGGCCAACTGATCGGGGGACTCGGTGATGGAGAAGAAGCGTTGATACAAACGCTTCAGCAGCGTAAACACGCCAGCTCGTGTTAGGAACAAAACTTGAAGGGAAAACGGAGCCGTCTTGACAAACGGATTTAGAAGAACAGCTGCAATGAAGATGTCCTGGTCTGCTTTCGCCCACCGCTTCTCGATGCTGTCGAGAATCGCTGTACATCCGATGGCATTGTCGGGGTCTTGATCCATGATTTCGCGATAGTATATGCTGAGGGAGCCAAACGTGAGCAAGATCTGATCCAAAACGACAGAATGCCGCTTGGGCCACATTTGCAGCTCTCGCAAGGGGTTCAAGATGCGTCTTGAGGCTGTATCAAAAAATATTAGACCAATACCACTGATCTCGGATTAACGCACCGAGCTAACGAGTGCCAGAAAGTGTCGTCCTCAATAATTGCTTTCATTGCATGCGCCTTTCGTTTGTTTGCTGCCATCAAGCCCAGAGAAATGAAGACTTGTTGATCAGATGAAGCCATTGCGTCCTGAGTAACGAGGGCTCGGAGAGCGAGCTGGAGCTCGAGCAGACGCTTGAAAGTGAGGTAGTGTGCCGTCCACCTTGTTAAGACTGCACGAATCACAGTAAGCGGCGGCTTTCCGTATTGCGTCTGAATCTGCCGAAGGCGGGCAAGGACGTAAGTCTTGCTGCGTAGCCAGCTGATAAGTTCGGAAGCCATCTTGCTATGCTTGACATATATCGACTCGGCCTTGAAGTAGTCCCCGACAATGAGGTTCACCTTTGATTGTTGTGTCAGTATAACGAAGAATATAAATAAATAAAAAGTCAAACCTGGTGCGCAAAACAGTCAGGGCATACGAGATGTGGAAAACGCGCAAGTAGTAGCTTTCGCGCTTTTCGAGATTTGCCAGATGCATCCATCATGAACGCAACAACAGTGACCTTCCATTCTGACTGAAGACGCCCAAGTACTTCCAGCATTAAATCAAAGAGATTGTCGGCTGTCTTTCTTTCGTTGGACGCATCATGAACATTCACTGTATGGACCTAGTTCTAGTCAGATACAGTGTGCTTGTCGTGATAAGAGTGCCATACCTTCTTATCAACCATGATCATGAACGCAATGTAGTGGTGGAAGTTTTCGCCTGTCCAGCCATCGCATGAGGCAGTCGCGTTCTTGCCACTAACCCGTTGCTTTGCCGCCTGTTGTAATCCGTTGAGTGTTTGCGGCAGAAGACGTTTGGTAAGAACTTTTCGACTTGGCGACTTGGCTTGCGGAACAAAATCGTTGCAAAAATCCAGCCACTCTGGGTTTTCTACCCATGAGAGCAGAAATCCTGCTGCTGCAGTGATGCGCGTGACTCATTCCTCAAAGCGCGCCTGACGTGCGTCTGACCAGGTCGGTTCAGCGAGTGCTTGAGGGTTAAATGAAGAGGCACGAGCTGCGCCGCGTCGAGATCGAGATTGAGGTCGAGATGGGATTTGCGGGAGGTTGAAGGGAGAGGGACCACGGCTAGACGATGAGGTAGAGATAGAGGAGGCAACAGAGGGCTCTCGTTCAAAATCTGAATGAGATCCCCTTGGTACTACTGAGAGAGTATACGGGAACTGGAAGGTGTCAGAAGGTGTTCGAACATGGAACGCAGGTATTTGACCCGGATACGGTGGTTGTTGGAATAACGATGACGATGCCTCAGGATCTTCAGATTCTTCCTCCATATTGCGACGGGTCCTTTTGCCAGCCGCAGTGGATCCCGACGTGCGATCCTTATGATGTGCCTGAGCTTTCTCAAGCACTGCCTCGGTCTGAAGCTTGCAGGATCGAAGATGATTGACCAGCCCATCTGTACGTGCTGGTAACCACCCACGGCCACCCTCATTCTGCCCAACTGAAAAAACTAATCGAAACGAAATTGAACTAAGAAAAATTGATGTGATAGAGTTACGCACGCTCCAGTTCAATCATATCATTGGATCGAACAAACTGCCAAGTACCTGCTTCAACATCTCTTGCATCTTGTTCAAGGATATCGTTGACATGCTTGGCCAAACAGAGCTTGCAGTACACTTTTGCTTTGTCATGGGTTGCCCGTGTGCCTGAGTATGCTTCAAGTGCTTTTTGGGCAAGTTTTGGGTGGTCCTTAAAGAAATCGTGAGCCCAAGAACGATTAGATGGTCGGCCACCAGTATGACTCATTGTGGTATGGAATGAGAGTAATCGTACAATATTATGCAATACGGATTCCGGAATATGCTACTGTCACGTGATGAGAAAAGTCATGGTCGTTCCACAGTCGCCGACTAGTCACCGACTAGTCGACATGTGTATGACACTGACTTTTGACTTTAGTTGGCGACTGTCCAACTGTTACGATCAGACTCATCAGTACGGACTACGGACTCGTGGGGTTCTGACTACCCAAGTATTAGTCAGGGACAGTCGTATCAGTCAGCAGAGTAGTGGTTTTCACATGTATCGGACTTGACTCATACCTAGGATAGTCGTAGTAGGGTTCGAGCTACTATCGCTATAGGGTACTCTACTTCGGGAGGAGCTTCAAAGCTCCTCGTCAACTGTATATCTAGTAGGCTGTACGAAGACCGAGCTCCTTAGCTTGGTCTTCTTGAATCGCCAACGCCATTCTCTTCCTTCTCCTAGTGATCTCTCTCGTCCTCTCCCTTTGCCTCTTAGTGCGGCTTGCCTTCGTCTGGCGGCTCGCAAGACAACGTATACGCCTGGTGGACATCGCCCCAGTGCTGTGGACGATCGCATTCCTGTTACGGACGTGTATCTACTTCTGCTAAGTCGCCCCTCGCCTGTTTTACCACTGCCTCTCGCTCAAGTCGAGCACGTTAGGACGGGCCTAACGCAACATTAAGACCAAGCTACCCTAGACACGACACAGTGGCGCCTACAACAGCAGACCGGTGGGGCTGGAACCAAGTCCAATCATACACCATCTCGGAAAGAGGAGAACGAAACGTCCCTACGCGCTATCTGAAAGCCGCCAGGTGGAGGACACACAGGGGAGAAACTGGATACTTCGTCGATTTCCCTAATCGACCTAGCCGATATTACCCAGTTGAGTTCAGTTTCGAACACACTTGCTGGTGCATACTCGCAACAAACGACGCAGGAGTGTGAACGATAGTCGGACCAACAACGAGCGCATACCGGTGCGACATCCTAGAAAGCGAAGTAGTCCCCTCTGCAAGGACAGGACCAATCGACGGCGCACCCAACACCAGCACTACAGAAGAAGAAGACGACTCCGAGTCGGAACAAAATAGCGAAGAAGAAGACCACCTGTCCCAAGTGAACGCGGACGAGGTGGAAGAACTAGCAAACTTAGCACGAGGAATAACGCTAAACGAGGAGTCGCGAGCTGAGCAAATCATCGTTCACCCACCTAACGAGATGACAACTACCCAACTAGAACCAACGTACGCACTCCAACTCGACCCCGTACAACTACCACAAGACGGAGTCCCAGAAGATCTACTCCCCATCAACCCCAGTACAGGACACCGAATGACCGCCGACGACGCAGCCCTTATGAGGGCAATTGGCCCCGACGAGCCGGACCCCCCAGGAGGAGGAGGAGCCGGCGGAGGTCATCAACCAGGAGGAGGAGGAGGAGGTCACCCACCTGGAGGAGGAGGAGGCCCACCCGGAGGAGGAGGAGGGGGCTTTCCGGGACTAGCCCCCACCGCTAATCAACCTCGAACTTCCGACAGACTACAGGGCAACCCACCTCAAGTGTTTAACGGCAACCGCACCAAGGCCCTGCAATTCAGGGCACAATGGAACCTGTACCAGGGAATCAACAGCACGAGCGACATTATGCGCAACTACTACTGCCTATCCCTTCTATTTCTCGGATACATCCAAGGGGAACAAGTCAACGAGTGGGTAATGTACATGACCGACTGGCTGATATGCCAGATAGACTCCGGATTCCCCGAACACACCAGACGCCTGTGGGACGAAACTACTCGCGCATTCGCCAGACGGTTCGCCAACACCATGGAGAAGGAACAGGCGCAAATGGAATTGCGCAAGGGGGTCCACATGAAGGACAGGGACATTGACAGCTACGTAGCAACCTTTGAACGACTAGCTCGCCAGGCTGACTACCACCTCGATGCCCCTCAAACGTTGGACCTGTTCACGGCAGGACTACCACGAGCACTGTTCACCAAAGTATACGAACAATACGAACCCACCACTTTTGAAGCGTGGAAACAAGCAGCAATGAAGAAGCAGCAACAATATATGCATCTACAGGCACGTCTCAACTCACTTAAACCATCCCCACCGAAGACTACTCTGCGTCCCAGCCAATGGGGAACCCCGCAAAGCGGGTGGGCACCGCGAAACCTCCAATACCGCGACCCAAATGCGATGGACACCTCGGCTGACCGAGCCCGGGCCCGAGGAGGACTAGCGGAGGACACCCAGGCAAGACTCGCTGGCGCAGATTACATACTCGATAGACAAAGACCACCATACCCCCCACGAGGAGGACCAAGGCAACGAGGAAGGGGACCACCCCGAGACCCAAGGGGAGTAACCTGTTACACCTGTAGCCAGAGGGGACACTTCAGTCGTGACTGCCCACAGAACCGCAACAACACGCAAGGCAGCAACAACAGAAGGACGGACACCGACCACTATGCCCAAGAACCAAGGGTAGAAGCACGCGCTGCAGTCACGCCACAGCAACAGGCCAAAGATTGGCTACAGGGAGTGGCCGGGGCACCGGACAAAGTAAAGGACCTAGTCCTCCAAGAGCTATGGGGAAGAGAGGATTTTCCAAACGCCTGAACCCGACGGCCTGGGTGAGGGCACTCCGTTGTAACTCTGTAATAATCACACGCTACCGATCGTTGAGAATTCCAGTTTCCGTTCGAACAAGTTACAACATGGCCGAAGTAAAAGCATTGGTGGACAGTGGAGCCACGGATAGCTTCATTAAACCCACATTCGCGAAGCGAATGGGGATCGGACTAAGGGAATTAGACACCCCAAAAAAGATATGGAACATCGATAAATCCGAAAATAGGGCAGGACTAATCACACACTACGCAGACCTCGAAGTGGAAACCAAGGGAAGCCGCAAAGTGATGCGCTTCCTCATCACCGACACAGGCGATGAAGACATCGTCCTCGGATACCCCTGGCTAGCCGCCTACAAGCCCCAGATTAGCTGGCAACATGCCGTCATTAAAGAAGACGCATACCCAGTAGTCCTTCGAACCACACACCCTACCAGACGGGAAGTCACCATCGCATTCTCCCCAACAGAACCCACTGAATTCACGGACAATGAAAAGCAGCAGGCGGTGCACGAGCTTAACAGGGAATGGGAAGAAGCCAAAGCGCGCTCCCTCACCACCGACCTGGCCATACAGGCGCAACAACACACCAGTGCCACCGTCATCCTGGAGGAATACGCAGACTTCGCCGATGTGTTCAGCGAGAAGGAATTGCATCAATTCCCACCCAGACGACCCTGGGATCACGCCATAGAGTTCACCAAAAACGCCCCGACCGCGATCGAGTGCAAGATCTATCCTATGTCCCGCGACGAGGATAACGCACTTCGGACATTCCTCGACGAACAATTACAGAAGGGCTACATCCACCCATCGAAGTCCCCTTACGCCTCGTCCTTCTTCTTCGTCAAGAAGAAGGATGGGAAACTGCGACCGGTACAGGACTACCGGAAGATCAATTCTTTCACCGTGCATAACCAATACCCCTTGCCGCTCATACAAGACCTGATCACGGACCTCGGCAACGCGGACATCTACACCAAACTGGACGTCCGCTGGGGATACAACAACGTCCGCATGAAGGAAGGCGACGAAGAAAAGGCCGCCTTCAAGACACGTTACGGCTTCTTCGAGCCACTAGTTATGCCCTTCGGTCTCACCAACGCACCCGCCACCTTCCAAGCGATGATGGACTTCGCCTGCGGACCTACTATCTTGAAACACGAAGCCTTGGGCACCACAATCCGAGTCTACATCGACGATGTCGCCATAGCCTCACGCAACGGCAGGGCGGGCCACGTCGCAGCGGTACGTGACATACTGCAAGTCGCCAAGGACCTTGACTTGTACTTCAAACCAGAGAAGTGTGTCTTCGGCGCGACCTTGATCGATTACCTGGGGGTAATCCTTGAAAAGGGGGTGACTCGCATGGACCCCGTCAAGGTCGCCGGCATCCGCGATTGGCCCACACCTACCACCGTCAAACAGGTCCGATCCTTTCTCGGCTTCTGCAACTTCTACCGCCTCTTCATCAAAGGCTTCGCAACCCACGCACGCCCCCTAAATCGCTTAACACGGAAAGACACGGAGTGGCACTGGGGTACAGACGAAGATAATGCGTTCACAAAGCTCAAGGACCTGGTGACGAGCGAGCCAGTACTGGCACACCCAGACAACCAGGAACAATTCGAACTGGAAGTAGATGCATCAGGATTCGCGGTGGGTGCCGTACTCTTACAACGCAAGGAGGACGGTAAACAACACCCCATAGGATATTACTCGGCAACACTCAACGAGGCCGAGCGAAACTACAACATCTACGACCTGGAGCTGCTAGCCATCGTTAAAGCGTTCCGCCACTGGCGCCCCCTCCTAGCAGGCTCCCCCCACAAGGTCAAGGTGTTCTCAGACCACCTCAACCTACAATATTGGAGATCCCCACAACGAATAAGCCGACGCATCACAAGGGAAGTTCTGGAACTTTCCGAATACGACTTTGAGATCCACCACATCAAAGGCGCCGCAAACGGAAGGGCAGACGCACTCTCCCGAAGACCGGACTACGACCGTGGGGATGACAATAACAAGGATATCGTGGTCCTCCCCGACGCACTCTTCGTACGGGCCGCTCAAGTCGAGACCTTAATGCCAACGACTGCAACCATCGAACCCGAAGAAATGGAACGACCCGACGCTACTTATCACCAAGACGAAGACCATCTCTGCCCTTGGATAGACGCACACCGGTTAAAGAAGGTCGAGGGCACCTGGTACAAGGACGGAAGACGAGTAGTCACAGGCGGATTATACGACAAGAGAAGTATTATTTCCGCACACCATGTACCCCCAGTTTACGGCCACCCAGGCATCAACAAGACTGCGCAACTAGTGGGACGCTTCTACTGGTGGCCGAACCTCCGCCAGGACGTACTGGACTACGTTAAGGGGTGTGCCGAGTGTCAGAGGCACAAGACGAACAACCGACCTACCAGGGCACCGCTCTCCCCAATCTACCCAAATCCCGAGGCACTCCCCTTCGAAACTATCGCACTCGACTTCATCACCAAATTGCCACTCTCACAAGGGTTCAACTCCATCCTCACCGTCACCGATCACGACTGCTCGAAGGTGGCCATCTTCATCCCGTGCAACGAAGAAATCACGGCAGAAGGAACCGCTGCACTATACGCTAAGCACGTCTTCTTACGATTCGGACTACCCACCAAGGTGATCAGCGACAGAGACCCACGCTTCGCATCCAAGTTCTCGCGCGAGCTGTGTAACATCCTCGGCATCTCACAGAACGTCTCCACCGCCTACCACCCACGAACGGACGGACAGTCGGAATGGACCAATCAGTGGCTGGAACAATACCTTAGGTTCTGGACCAACGAGCGACAGGACAATTGGGCTGCGTACCTCCCAATCGCGGAATTCACGCACAACAACTGGCCTCACGAGACCACAAGGAAGTCCCCCTTCTACCTCTTAATGGGGTACAACCCTCGCGCTGATTGGATCGATAGGCCATCACCTATCCCACAAGTGGCATTACGAATTGACCAGTTTCGAGAAGCAAGGGCCGAGGCCAAGGCACTCCTTATCAAGGCGCAAAAGTCATGGGTCAAACACAAAGATACGCCCAGATACAAGGAAGGAGACCTCGTGTGGCTAGAGGGACGCCACCTACGCACTAACCAACCAACTGCAAAGCTTGCGCCCAAGAGACATGGCCCCTTTAGGGTGACACAGGTGATGTCCCCAGTTAATTACCCGCCTCGAACTTCCCACGCAGTGGAGTATCCACCCGGTATTCCACACAGATCTTCTCACCAGATATCAAGAAACCGCCACACACGGGGAAAACTTCCAGTGCCCGCCTCCGGATCTAGTCGATGGGGAAGAAGAATACGAGGTCGAGAAGATTCTGGACTCGCGAAGATTCGGGAGAACCCGGAAACTCCAATACCTGGTGAAATGGAAGGGGTATCCGGACTCGGAGAACCAGTGGGTCAACCAGAGCGAAGTATTCGCCGACCAAGCAATTCGAGACTTCAAGGCGCTCAAACCCTCTACGAGAAACACATATAAAGAGGGCCCAGGACGAGCTAAGTCTCACAGCAACCCCTGCTACTCACGTCCATCCTGCCTTCCTCCGCACAATGTCCTCTTGCTCTCTACCCTCGCAGTCCACCATCGACACGGTGGTCCAGAGCCTCGTCACTCCCCGCGGACCTGTCACCCGCGAAGATGCCATTGCTGTACTCAGCTCCTTCCCCGACCCCACCGTCAGGGGAATCGCTGACTCCCCCGAGGCGCAGCCTGGCACCTACGAGGAGGGAGATGGCGCGGAAGCAGACCGCGCCATACTCGAAGGCCCGGCGTCAAATCGCCTCCTTCAACACGCTGACAGACATGGTGACCTTGGACCTGTCCCGGTACCACACCGAATTCGGGCCCGTGCGGCCGTGGAAGGAGATTGTCCGGGAGTGGAGGGACGAGCAACTTCGGAGGGCGCAGCTGCGAATGCAGCAGTTGAGGCACCGGCGGACACTGGCGAGGATGAATGGGGGCTCGGGGAGGACGCAGACGGGGACTATGCAGTTACGCACCCCCACATTCTCTCGACCACCGATACTGACGATGTTACGTTCCTTCCGGACGTATCGACCCGACTTGGGTTATTTGTCTGTTTTGCTGAGCCTTGAGTGCGTCGAAAGTCTTCAGGATCCCGTAGGCAACGGCTAGGGCGATCCGCAGGGCACGACCCACAAGGGTGAGGGCGACGATGAGATGATAGAGAGGAGAAATGGTGAAGACGAAGTCGGTCCGTGACACGACTTATAGCGGAGAGGCGGTAGGTTTCGACGGTGGAGGGACGGATCTCCGAGGTCACACCGAGGTTCAGATCGAGTGAGTACAATTCGACTTCTGGATAGCCAAGGCGTATGGCGCGACTCCAGGCAAGAGGGAAGGTATTACACAGGATATCAAAGCTACCGTTCTAAGACGCGTAGCCGACTCTACTTATACTACTCCAGAGGAGCTTTCAAGCTCAGTCTGAAGTGCCGAATCCTAATACACAGCCGCAAACCCTAATACAAGTAGCCAATGGCAATAACGCGCATGGCACGAGTCAGAGATAAGGGTCGCGTGTCCGGAACACGAGTCATCGATAACAAAGATAAGGGCCTAGAGGCGCCCCACATGTAAGTCCACGGGAATGTGATGTCATACCAGTCTCGATTCACGTAATCACATGCTAAACACAAGATAAGTCCGGGCACAAGCTCATCCGGCCTCTTCTGGACGATTCTAGGCAGGTCACATGCCAGGGTCACGTGACGGCCAATCCTTCAGGACCTATTCCCAAGGCTTCTGGTAGCGGTTCTCGTGCGGGGAGGGGGATCGATCGCTCACCGCGCGTCTCGAATGTACGTAGTCTTCTAGCTGCGCCACTGCAGCGTCGATTCTTGCGTCGTCGTAAGGCCAAGCCTCGCGTTGCCAGTCCCACCAAGGGTCCGTAGGCGTACTCGCGGACTCCACAACGGGGATGTCGGCGGTCGGGGATACATCACGTGGCGAGTCACGTGCCGGCGAAGGTGAAACCGCAACAGACGACCCCCGTGAAACCCCATACTCCCTCAACACCGACGGATCCCCCATGTACAAGCGGGACCTCGGAGTAATGGGAGGGCCAACACACCAGCCTCTGGCTGTCATCAACACACGCACCCCCGCCGGCTTCACGCGCAACGCCGGGGGGGACTATCTCCCATTTTGCATCGTCTCCCCCGACGGGGTAGAGCGCAAAGCCCGTTACCACCAGGTCATTATGGGCCCGGACCCCATGGTGGTGGGCATTATCGACGAGTCCAACAAGGTCTACGCTCGCCCCCTCTACGCCGCCCCCCGCTACAACTACGGCGGCAAGCCCATCTATCAAAACGAGGACATGGTCCTCTTCACCGAAGGCTTCGAAGACCGGGCGCGCGTAGACCGCTGCCTCACCTCCCTCCACGACGTCTCGCTCACCGGCGAGATCACTCGATACCGCGCCGCCGACAGGGAGCTGCAACGCCTCAACCAGCGGATCGACGACCTCATCGCCGCGGTGGGGGAGATCCAGGGTAAGGTATCGGCGAGTCAACGTAGGCTGGAGATGGCCAATGCGCTGGAGCGCATCGAGGACGAGGCCCGGACCATGGTGGATTACGAACTGACGAAGAAGAAGACACGCAGAGGACGGAGGGGAGCAGCGCAGGCGACGCGCACTTGGATCTTATACGAGGAGGAAGGATTTGGAGCGTCGGGGCGTCGCACCTGAGGAAGGGGTGATGTTACGATCGGACTCATCGGTACGGACTACGGACTCGTGGGGTTCTGACTACCCAAGTATTAGTCAGGGACAGTCGTATCAGTCAGCAGAGTAGTGGTTTTCACATGTATCAGACTCGACTCATACCTAGGATAGTCGTAGTAGGGTTCGAGCTACTATCGCTATAGGGTACTCTACTTTCGGGAGGAGCTTCAAAGCTCCTCGTCAACTGTATATCTAGTAGGCTGTACGAAGACCGAGCTCCTTAGCTTGGTCTTCTTGAATCGCCAACGCCATTCTCTTCCTTCTCCTAGTGATCTCTCTCGTCCTCTCCCTTTGCCTCTTAGTGCGGCTTGCCTTCGTCTGGTGGCTCGCAAGACAACGTATACGCCTGGTGGACATCGCCCCAGTGCTGTGGACGATCGCATTCCTGTTACGGACGTGTATCTACTTCTGCTAAGTCGCCCCTCGCCTGTTTTACCACTGCCTCTCGCTCAAGTCGAGCACGTTAGGACGGGCCTAACGCAACACCAACACTGGCCTACAGTGCAGTGACATTCGAAGTCGCTGTCTACCGAAGCTTATATCATTCTATCGCAGACCTGAACATTCAACAATTACTCAAGAAGCCGTACTTGCGCAGTAAACTCATGGCGCTATGGGCGCGCATCTACAATCGTGGATGGTAATACTGTTTTTATTCGTTGATCATTGCGCTGACTTTCCGGGGTGAAGCCAGATGGTTGTAAGCCAGAGGGGAGGCCCTGTGCGTACTGTGCAGCTCTTTGTGGAGGACATTGAGGATGGGCAGCTGGCAGAGTCAGATTTGGATGACGCACTCGCCTTCCCTATGGACGAACCGGCCCAGAACATGGGGTGGCAGCTCTGAGCGGGCATGAGCTAGCGTTACGGGACCACGACGGGAACGACTCGGAGCTTAGAGGTCATGTGCGGGGGTGAACGAACGCTGCCAGACTCAAGGCTCAGAATCAGTTGTAGTTGGTACTAGTACTGGTAGTCATCGTAATTTGCATCGCATTCGCACATAGTTCAATCATATATCGTGATCGCTTGCTGTGACCGCTCATTTCATTGTGATCTCTCGGACCGCCACGTGTGCCGCCACACAATCGGAAAATAGATATTGTAATAATAATAATAGTAATACTATCTAAGCAAGTGGAGTATCCAAATTCGAATAGACGACAAATAGCCAAGGATCCATGTATTGGGGCAATACAGCCGACGCTAGTGTATTTTCTGGGTGCCCAATATGGCTAGTGTCACCCAAATTGGGTGTTCAGAAGCGTTCGAGAACAGGCTAGGTGTTCAAAGTGTTCAGAGGTGTTCAGAGTGTCCTTGAACACTTCTGAACACCTCCCCAGCTTACTGATGGCCTGTGGTTATTCAGCCGGAGCAAAAGGACACACATGGATGCACAATACCTGAACGGTTTGACACCGTGCTTGTCCGTGGCAGACAAGACATCATGCACGGAAACAGTGGTTAGTTCCGATCATATTTCAATCCACACAAACTAACTCCACACTGGCAGGTAACCAAATAGGACAAGTTCGAGTTGTCTTCCAAATCCCAAGCAAAGTTATCTGCGATATCTTCCTCAACGATGCCCCCGACTCATTTCGCCTACATCGAATGGTTTTCACCATTGTCTCCGATGCCGGACGCCAATCACCTTATGTATAAGGTGTCTAGGTTATTTCAAGGTGGCCGCCGGCGTGCCACAGTCATTCCGGTAGACGATATAATGGGCAGTGTTCATCTTATCCCCCGATTTGGACGAGCTACTCCCCAGGACTGGAACAGCTTCTCGGTACTCAAACGATGTAGCACATTTTATGTTAATCCATTTAGCGACCGGGATAATTATCTCAGGTTTTCATAGATCAATAATTGTGATAATTTTCATGGATAATCGGTCAATAATTGTGATAAATTTTAATAAATTAGACGGCGTTAGTTATGATTGACTATTGATGCATTATCTCCGTTACCTCCTTTATCACTAATTTATCCGGGCATTATCTCTGGCTAGCGCGGGAGGTTTTTTCCTGATGCTGCGGTCGCGAATGTGACAATAGGGTTTCTAGAGAATAGATTGGCCATGGGTTTAATATGTGAGTATATAAAAGGTTGAAGAGTTCTTCGATCTCTACTGGTGAGAATTTTTATTTATTTTTGGCACGCACAGCGCTCACTTGACATCCCCCAGAGAAGGCTTCACGCAACATTGTCAGATATGGGCGTCTGACCATCCTTGACCGGTTGACCACTGGCACAGCGTCTGTAACGGTTTGTTGAATTAATTGGACATTTTCTGGTTCCGATCTGCCCAAGATGTGCCCTGCGAGGTCGTCAATCTGTGTTTCACGAAAATTGCGGCCAAGAACCAATGCACACTTCAAATATCACGCTTCAAATATCCTCTGCGAATATCTTTTGCTATTTATTGGGCCATCAGGACAAGATTTAGTGGGCTTGCCATTCATAAAAACTGCCTCGAGCTGCCGGAAGTGGCGAAGTCCAGAACCTGATGACGATGACGGCAGCGGGCGACAACAATGACAATGACATCGAGATGAAGTTGACAGCAAAGCGACGACAACGAAGACAAAGGTGATGCCAACAACAAAAGTGATACGACTGGCGGGCGCTGCAGCGGGCATTGTAGCTACAAGATACATACCTCAGCCATTTCCCCAAAAACGCTGAGTCGCGCTTCCCGCACTCCTACACTATCTAGTTCGCCCCGCGCGTTGGTTCCGAGCTGCCAAAACTATCCATAATCGTCACATTTTTCGATGTAATCGCGGAGCGAAGCTTCTCTTGCTCAAAGACGCTCGGATACGAGAAAACTCCTGCAGTACTTCTTCGATCAGAGGGCGCTCCGCAGGGTTGTCCCGAGTCATCGAGGCGATCAAATCCTCCATGAATTCGAAACCATTGCACTTCTGTCAGCGAAGATGAGTTCATTTATGAGAGTCGGAGACGCGCTTGCTTACCTTTATAAAATCCTGTCGTATAAGGTTGCCGACGTAGTATATGTCAGTGTGAAAACGGGTTACATCGGAGTCCCGATCGATGCTCCGGCACTGACTTGTCTCCACCTCGCAGTGGTTCGTCCGTTACATCTCGGGAGGGGTACAGGCGAGACAGACCAAAGTCAATGAAGTAGTAACGGGGGGGACGCTGCGTCCTGGTATATGCCTTCGCATTACCCTTGAAGTTCCTATTTCGATCGATCTTGACAGGGTGAAATCCCTTCGGATACATTTTGGACGAATCAAACATGATATTGTTAGCCGTACAATCGCTTCCAAAATAGTTAGGCTTCAATCAGCACGGGTAAATCATGGGACTCATACCGGTGGGCGACATTTCGCTGGTGCATGAATTGTGTGCCCTGTGGAAAGAATCAGGAAGATGCACGATTTAATTTGTAAAATTTTCTCACCTCACATATCTGGGTGAAGAAGGCGGCAAACTCCCCAAATGTTTGGATGCGTGGTTGATTGAAAGGGCGCAAAAGCGGAAACACCATCAATTGTTGAGACTCGAAGCCCGTCGACAGTTCAATGACATCCAACAATGGGGCACAGTGATTGTCGCGCTCCCTGGAATGCTCTGGTGACGAGAAAAACTTGTTGATCCTCAATTCATGGGGCCCGTCCGAAAGGAGGACTTTCTTCAGCATGACTGGACGGCCATCTCGTATGCGAGTCGCGTCCATTGCCGCCCTCAACTTAAGATGGCATGTAAGGAGATGGGAAAGTAAGGAATGCAACAGCACGCACTATGGTAGCCTGACCGTCTTCTACGGTGTAGAAATCTTTGCCCGTCTTGAACCAGGATGGTTCCCACTGGGGGTGGTACCGAGGGCGGAGCTTGTAGCCCCGCTCTGCAATTTCATCATAGCGATCTCGCCACCAACGCTCCGTCATCACGAGCGTTCCTGCTTGTCTGTCGTTGGATCCATTGTAGGCAAAGCCGTTCGTGACGGTATTTGCAGGCATGATGTATATGGGGAGGACCGGGAGGTTGAGAGGCGTCAGGTATTGGAACTAGTTCGTTATCGTGGTGGTAGAGAAAGGAAACCCATGGTGTGCAGTGGTTCATAAATATCGCTTGAAAGAGAGCCAGCTGTTCACGCGCACATCACGCGTTGAGCATGCATGAGCTGAGCACTGCCCCTAGTACTCTTAGCATTTCAGCGCTTGGCCGGGCCGCGATACTTCTCCACTTTTGGAAAGTGACCAGGTCCAAGCTCCAAGCCCCGCATCAGCGCATTAGATAGCTAGATAGGACTGTTAGGTAACCTATTTTCTGCTATCTACTATAATACAAAGTGTCCAGGTCGTCACGTCGAGGTGCCAGTGATATTCAACACTGATGCTTGCAGTAGTGTGCCTGTTAGGTCGACTGATGTGCTATTCAAGGCGCTATTGTACTGTAGTTCCCAGTACTTTTTTTGAGTGTGCTGTGTCCTAGTCACGAGCAGTGCTACTACTACAGTAATGCTTCTAATGTACTGGTTTCATTATCCCGGCGGAGGCGGCAGCAGCACGCAGTGTCACAAGTGTCAGCCGCTCCATTCCCTTTCGGTCTTTACTTACTCCTTACATACTGTATTATGACAGTACCCTACCTATATCAAAACCTAAGGGGGCCAGGACATCATACCGGCCAGGCCCCTTTCGCAATTCTTCGCGTCAGTATTTAGCTTGGTTGCTTCCCACCCTTGTCCCCAAGTTGAGGCTTCCACGAGGCATGCTAATGTTGCATCAACGCGCGGTTCCCACTCAGCAGCACCGCCATGCGGTGCACCTTCCGCATGTCCCTGATACACGTTGGACATGCACCCCCGGATATCCATCTGCGATGTTTTCGGACCACGATGGCTCGGCGCTCAGGTTTAGATAGTGCGTTTTAGGAGGACAGGTTCGAGTTGACGTATTCTATACTTGCTTTGGACAAACCGTAACTAACTTACAAGTCCCCGAAGCCCGGAAATATGCCTAAAAGTCTTAGCTGTGTCGTGTAGCTGGATGTCACCGAGCTATTTAAAGAAGAGTGCCCGGGTGAGGTACCTCGACCCCCCCTCTCGCCACACACACACACATTGACATGCACTCGATCAGAATGGATGAACCCGATGGCTTAAGGCCTACGAACGTCCTAGAGGAAGCAGACAGATTAATGGAGCAGGCAGGAGCCCTCTACGAAAACCACAAGCAGATCATGAAGCCCATAAATCGTACGGTGGCCGAGGATAAAATGACTTGGTGAGTAGCTTTCTTCCCCACCTGACATGATAAATCACAACCCGGAATAACATTCCAGGGCCAAGGATTTCAGGCACGGTGTAGAGGAGAAGTCCTGGATGGATCAAGCAGAGCAGGCGAAACTGTACTTCAATCAGGCCCAAGAAGCGTTGGAAACTGTCAAGGTTGTTTTCACGATCCCATTTCTCAGGCGAGGTGCTTACTATAAATTATCTCTTATCCGACCAGAAATGTGTCGACAAAGAAATCGAAATACGGTGCCCGAACGATCATGGCACCCCTTTCATGCAAGGGGCGGGAACTGCTAGTGTAGTGGGCAATTGGGGATTGTGTAAGCGGGACCTTGAGCTATCCAAATATGGTATTCTATTTTTGTACTAATACGTATGGTAATCTCTACACGTAAGTCACACATACTACAACTGTAGTGTACTGCTATCTCATTCTTTCAATACGCCCGCGTCGCAACTTCAGCCCTTGTAGAAAGCTCAACGTACTCAACAGCGTGAGATGGTTTGATATCGTGTGCTTAAAGCAATTTTCTGACCCAGTCGTCGTGCACGAACACCTTCCCCCGGACCCTGGTCCAATGCAACGTTCCTCGCCTCCGCCCTTCCCACATACAAGCCTCGGCGGTCTCCCTGCCACCCACTCCCTCGCGTAGGATTGCCTCCTCGAGTCAGTCCCCTTCTTTAACGACGTTGTCCCTGGCTTCCGGTCTCACCCAACCAGTCACAGGTTCGCAACTTCACGGTTATCTTCCGTCTCGCCTGCACCCACCGGCTTTGGTTCCACCTTCCGCGGCTTGCAGCCTCCCCGTCGAGGGCAGGTCCACCCTCATGGCTCGCATCAGGCAAGGTTATCTATGTGAACCCCATGCTCCATGATCCTAAGTTCTCCACGAACGGGCTCCTCCGCCTCGGGGCCACCATCTGCAGCGTGCAACCTGACCTCACCGTCAAGGGCGGGTCACGCTCGTTCAGGAAAGGTCATCTATGTTAACCTCGTGCTCCGCCATCCCAAGCTCCTCCTGTTTGTGGAGACCACAGAGATAAAGAGTTGGATGGGTAAGTCCTTACTACTTCACGAGTCGACCAACTTTTTTTTTTTTGACAGTTTCCTTCAAGCAAGTCACCACGGCGCACCTATGACAACGACGCATCCCAGCCATGGCAAGGTGCACTGACCCGAGCCGCAAGGCCCGACGACGATTGCGGCAGCAGTGGAGAAGGAAAGCACTTTACCAATGCAACCGTGGGCCATGAGCACCCCCAACCATGGTGGCAGCGCGCAGGCTGTGCGTTGTCATGACCCGGGTCGGGTAGTCTTAGGCTCGTGACAGACGGTCACCGGTCTAGGGTAGCCCGACTCCGGCCTCCGGCGCCTGCGCGCGAAGCACGTGGCAGCATAGGCGGTTGCCAGTGGCCCGGGCTAGAGGTGAAATGCAGTGCGCAAGCGAGTGCGACTGACGCGTCTCACACGAGCGTGGAGATGAGGGCGCTGAGTAGGCAGTGGGCAGCGGAACCTCATCAGAGGGTTGGATGACGCGTGGAAAATGCGAGGGGGCGTCACAATTCCAAAATGGCTTCGGAAGAGGACAAGAAGATGGCTGGTGGATGGAAAGCGGATGCTGACGGGATTCTCATCTTTGTGCGTCACAATCTTCCAATATCGTTCTTCGCACCAACTCACCTATCGAAGACCGGTTTATTCTCTGCCGCTGTCGCGTCGTTGATCTCGGTCTCGATTCAGGACATTCGGCCGAACCCACAGGAGACCTCTAGTTTCTACCTTGCAAATATCTACCATACTGTTTTCAACCCAAATCGATTCAACATTTCGAGTTCTCTCCCCACTTCTCCGCCGACATTCTCCCCACCAAATTACGCAGTTTGGGTCAATTTCCTTTGGTTCATGAGCTTGGTGATCAGTCTTACCTGTGCTCTGCTCGCGACGTTGCTACAACAGTGGGCACGGAGGTACCTCAAGGTCACTCAACCACGTTACAGTCCACACAAGCGAGCGCGGATCCGTGCATTCTACTTTGAAGGGGTCGAGAAGTTTCTACTTCTGTGGGTGATCGAAGCGTTGCCCACGCTGCTACATGTTTCTCTGTTCCTGTTCTTTGTCGGCGTGGTTGTGTTCCTATGCAGCGTCAACCTCACTATCTTCGAACTGGTGTTGTCATGGGTCAGCGTTTGCACGGCCCTGTATGGATGCATCACCTTCATTCCAATTTTTCGCCACGACAGCCCGTACTACACCCCGCTTACATCGTTAACGTGGCCCGTCATTGTCGGGATATCATTCGTCATCTTTAGGGCTCTTCGGCGGCTCGCTCATCTGGACTATTTCACTGGCGAAGCTTACCATCACTATCGTCAACTGGAGGAAAGTTATCGCAAAATGCTTGGACAAGGCATGCAGAAGACGGCCGAGGAAACTGCTCTGGACTCACCACTGGAGATTGATACTCGCGCATTTATGTGGACATTCGACAGTTTGGACGAAGACCACGAAGTGGAGCTCCGATTTGCTACCCGAGCCTGTCAAAAGACGAAGGGCAATAATATATATGCGCGAAGGCCATCGATTCAATAATCACTCCCAGGGCATTGATAATTCTCGAGAGTATTTTGTCCAACTACCAACAGAGCGGTCTGCTTGTCGCCGAAATTGTGCGGACCGTGAGGAGCTGGGGCCATAACATGCGCGACGACATTGTTTCAGTTGCAGAAGCTACATTCACCAGAATTCTGGCAAGGCCGCAACAGCGCGATGACCCTTGGTTTATCATTGCCTCAACTGAACTCGGCGTCCAAGAATCTGTCCTCCGAGACTACGCCACACACGGGGACAGTCTGTCACTCGCCGTCTTGATTCACATCACTCGTCGGCAATTCGACCATTACGGGGAATCATCTTGGCCGTCGGTCGAGTTCTCGTTCATTCTGGAGACGGCTTCGAAATTCGATGTACGAGATACGTTACCCGAACTGCAACACGAGTTCTGTGACCTCTGGAATCAGATTGTTCCTCAAAGCGCAGAACGACAGCGATTCGGTGGATGGCGTTCCAAATCCTCAGCCCATTCGTAACATCCATACCCGCCTACATCAAGATTCCGGTGCCGCCCGACAAGATACTCCGCGTCCACTAGCAGTCGCAACCGGATTTTGTTTGACCCAACCTCGTATCCGGTGTGCAACGTCCCTGGCCATCATCCGGACCCGACACCTCACATCCACGGCCGCTCTTTGGCTCGAACTGTCCTGCACGATAGCGCAACGCTGTCCCTTGCTTACCTTCCCAGTCCCGATACGCCTTCCTCGTCCGTACCTGCCCCACTTCCTACCGTAGAAAGCCTCGCAGATCTGCCTTCCGCTCGACAACTTCCACCTTGCTCATCAGAAACCCACCGAAAGCCCCCGCATTCCTTTTACCTCGCTGGATCCGGCCGCCGCTCGCGCAACACGGGACATTGTCAACTTGGTTATAACAACGCCCGACCCTACTTCCGAAACATCTACATCCGCTCCTCCGCTTTCCTCTACCTCCCCACCCGCTACCGTTGCCCTCCAGCTCCTGACGCCTTCCGACCACACCGAACCTCCCATCCTCTTCTAATCCAGTTCTCGAAAAGTCAGGTCCGCCGCTGTCTTCATACTCGCCCGTGATTCGATCCGACCTCTCACGGTCTTGGAAAAAATCTCCTCGTCGCTCAATAGTAGTTCCTACTGCTTCCGGCACTTCTGATATGAGCGCTGCTACCGAGGACGATGGTAGCCCGAAGCCTGGTCTGCGCAAGGACAGGGACGCACTTGGTCCCTCTTCGGCGAATCGCACAATCGACGCTAGTACTATGGCCATCCTGGATCTTCCGCCACAATCTCCGTCACTGCTACCTGTTACTGATCCGGACATAGCCATTGCAAGAGCTATCTAGAGGACACTGAGTATGAGGGAGATCGACCTGCTTGCACTTCACATGGCCGGCATGAAGTCGTGTAATGCTTCTCTCTATCTGCTACATGTATAGTAGTATTTGTCAAGCCGTCCGTCACTATTGCTCCGGATTTACTGATAATGTACCTCAGTTCAAAGCAAAAAAACTGTAAAACATGGGGCACGTTGGAACGCGGTTTTCTCGTGCGAATCCCATGTTCTCGGATCTCTCATGAATATATCGTCTTTCATCTAGTCATTGGCTGCGACATAATTGTATCATGTTCACTGTCCCGTAACAACATTTTGCGGTCCTTTCTAATACGCAACAATACTGCACCCACAAGCGCGGAAGTAACACATTACTTTGGAATGGCCAACTTGTTAACATGCGCATTCTTTACCTGTACCTTCTCCTTCCAATTTCCCTCAACCTCTCCAGGGTTCCAGTTGGACGACAAAATTCTGGCATTAGTCAGATTGGAAACAGTGGGAAGACCAGGAAAATATCGGGCTGACTTTGTGTTCGACCAGTCAATGCAACCAAGAGAAAGATAGAGCATTGTTGCGGCCGGTAATTGTACTGTCAACTTGGGGTATTCTTCCCAAAGGTTGAATGAAAATGGTTGAGCACGCCTACGCACCAAGGGAGATGAATTCGACCAGGCGGTTGACAGCCTGCTTGAAATTGCATAGTCGCTTGCACATAGGAAACGCAGCTGTGCGACGACAGAGGAAGTGACCACGATACGCCCGCTGGTTTTCTCGAGGGTCGGTAAGAGGGTGGCGTCTTTGTCGCTATCAAGATCCTTTCTCGAAGGAGACACGGTGGTGAGAACGTACCGAACCGCGTTGAAAACACCTGACTCCAAATGTGTTCCACCAGCGCGGCCGCTTGGGGTCCTTGTCGCCCAACTCTGCATTCGGCGTGGTATCACCAAAACAAGTGTGCTTCTACGCTAATCCACGTATTTTGGTTGAGGTCGGACACAGCACCCGCGTGGGCGATGAGGGCATCGAGCCGAACGAACCGCTCGAGCGTGGCTTGCATAGCCTTGGGATCTCTTAACATCAGCGGGAACGGCAAGTACCTACGCCTCTGAGACTGCCGCACGCATCCGCGGCGGCAGTCTCATCGAGAGTCTCTTGTGAACGTCCCACGAGGGTCACTTTGCACCGGCCTTTGCGTACTAGGTGATGGCGGTTTCTTGTCCGATGCGAGATGCGCCAGCGATTAATACAGCATTGCCGCGATATGTCTGGTTTGCGAAAGCTTCTTTCGGGTCAATCGTATGGTAAATTGTGTATGTGTGATTGACTCGTACATGTGCAGGTTCGCGGAGGTAACATGGAGCGATGGGGAACTTTGAAGATAGTGGCGCAGCTAAGGGGTTGTATGGTGTGTGTGTGCGTGAGCATACAGGTTGCGCGCGGAGGTTTCGTCATCTATTCCTAGAGGTAGGACGTATTGACCGCAGTGATTCGCAGAGCGAATGAAAAACGTGAGAGGTGCATGGGATTATCAGAGCTGCATGGCGCGCGTGAGAAATCGTGACGGTCCGCCGACGTCTCGGATCTCACTAGTTAGCCACGTTCCGTATCCAGCACTCCTACAGTTGTCGCAAAGGAGGGAAAATCTGAAGTAAAACCCAGGCTGCTATCCTCCCAATCTATAATACAGTACTATGCACCATTGCCACCAACATCACCATTACTCCGGTCCGCGCGCTCCTCCGCATAGAGTATCTGCGGGCCCATGACCGGGCTCGCAGAGGCGACTGAAAGAATGAAAGGCAGACTTGGTTGGCAGCGTTGCGACGCTGGAAAAGGAGGGTTAGGATTCTGTAGAGGGGTGTCACGGTGGTCCTCCTAGCTCAGGTTCGTCTTCCCTCTGTCCTCCTCGAGTGAATGACCTCCCTGTTCACGTGCAGATTTGGGTAGTAGGAAGTTCTCTTGCTATGTTGTTACAAGTCAGGACTCAGGACTCATATCTTTGGCGACTCGGGTCGTTGAAAATCGAAAGATAGTACAGTGACGTGGTCTATAGACCGTGACCGGTCGCTCTACATGGGGGTACCGGCTGCGCTTAGGGCCCTCGATAGAGCGAAGATCCTCCTCCAGTCGCTCGCGACCTTTTATCCTCATTCTCCAGCTGGTTATCCGATCACGAGTCAAGATATATTATATATATGATACAGTAACGACCATAATCATCTGCCAGCACAGCTATTAAACCTGCTCCCACGCTGAATGCGACATGAGCGCGCCTTCTTTCCGGCACCTGGTTTCGATTGCTTCATCGACGCATCTCTGTTGGGGCAAGAGATAAGTTATGTGCACGTCGCCCGAGAGATGGAGTCATGCTTACCTTGACAGTTGCCAACGCATCTTGAGCCTGGTTGAAGAATAGTTTCGCCTGCTCTGCTTGAGCGAGCCAAGACTTCCCCTCCACACCGTGCCTGAAATCGTTTGCCCTGTGAAAAAAAGCGTTTTCGTTCGCGTCTTGGCCTACAATGACCCGGTGGGGAAAATGCCACTCACAATGTCATTTTATCCTCAGCTACAGTGCGATCTATGGGTTTCATGATCTGTTCGTAGTTTTCGTAGAGTGCTCGGGTGTGTTCCATTAACTTGTCTGCATTCTCTAGAATCTTCGTAGGTCTCAGGGAAAAGGGGGCATCGATAATTGCAGAGGGCATGTCGTGAGTGGGGCCCGGGGTAGTAACAATGGAGGTGCTACTACTTGGTGTAAAATGGGTTTAAATAGTTCAAATGCTGTCCAGTCCCATCCTTGGTCCCACATAGAGCAACTGTTATATCGGGCTGGAGCAGGTGCAGTGACCGCAGTCAGAAAGCCGGGTCAAATCAGTGATGACTTGAAAGAAAGATTCATTCAATTCAGTGTTGACAGATTCAGTCTCAGGTGTGCCCGGAACAAATCGCACCGGCTCGAAGCGCCAGCCAGAGAGGCTTGACCAAGTTAGGACAAGTGCAGGCCTGTGCTTAATTACGAGGCTACAAGCAATTTCAATTCCTGAGCGCTGAGCTTCCATGCTGCTCCTTTCACGAGTGGCGACACTAGTGATACAACCTCACTTACGACACCGATCATATGTACGACATGGCGCGGACGGAACCCTTCTGTGCCATGCGTTTATGGCACAGCAAGTTGGGAAGGTCTTTAAGAAGACGATTCGTGAGTATGGCAGGCCTTGGCAGCACTCTGGTAGCCAACGGTCCCTCATAGGCGAAAAATGCGCATGCCACAATAGAGTCGATGAGTCCAACGACCTTGTGGGAAAATTGAAGGCTTATTGGGGACAAAAGTAGAGCCCGCAAGCCCACATCTCAGAATGGGCAGGCTCGATGTGCGCAAATCTATAGACGGGAACACCCGAGTAGTGGAGGGGTGAGGGTTTCTAGAACAAACAAAAAAAATGCGGATGAAACCAAGGACGGAAGATTTACTGTAAAATAAAATAAAAACCAAGGATGGAACTAGGCATAACAACGAGTGAGGCTGATGCACGCACTGGCGCTAAATCGGGACCATGACTCCATCTCAGCATGCACCGAACAGGTCCAGCACGCGATTGTAACTTACTTGGCTCAGGCGAAAGTCGGAGGTACGCAGAATTAATAACCGGATCATGCTGGACTTCACATCATCCTGGGTTGATGAAGGCTGATGGACCAGAAGCATTTCTTAGGGTGCCTGGTAGTACACGTTGCGTATTGATGAATCTCTACCACGTGTGCAAATCCCTTTGAGGATGCCACGTTGGGTGTGAAAAACCTGCGCTAGGCGGCGCAACACCGCCTTTCGTGGAAAGTTTAGCGTACTCAGGCTTTGTGTCGTCCAAAATAGTGAGGTCTGCATGTGCCACCAACTATAGGAAATGTCCGAGTGGGGGATGGGTTCTCGTTAGGAAGGACGACTCACAATGACTGCAATCGGATGTAAACATTCGCGTGTTCATATCCAAGTCGTAGATTGTCATAGTTCTGTTCACCTACGAACCATTGTGTCGTGAGGCTGTAGGCTGCGCGATGACGCGCCTGATGCTATTCGGCGAACCCCCAGGGGCCAGAGATGGTCTTGCCGAGTGAGGTCATTGCATTCGCGCGGAACTTCGAATGCGCAAGAGAATGCCTCAACAAGTGGCAGGTTCCTAATTTTTCGGGGGCTGAGCGTTGAATGGCCCATTTCTAACAATACAGGAAATGACTCGCCGACAATGCCTGAAACGAACGCGAGAGCACCAAGCTTGATGAGGAAGAAGACTGTCAAAACTCTCGTAAAATATATGTCCGCTCCAATGATCACCGGTATCGTCTCCAAAAATTGTAGGAGGTAGACGGTATTCTCCGGACAACGTGGACTAGAGATGTCGTAGCAAGTGTCTGGGGACCTTCGAGCGGGATGCCTATCACAGCCGATTTTCAGCGCCTCTCAGATCACTGGCGCCAATATCGAGGCCCATCCCTGGCGGACTGCATGATTGCCGCCGAGACGCGGCGGGACGGAGAGGGCCCGGAATGCACAGCAGCACACACGTGTAAGTTAATGAGAAATGAGACTGTCGCTTTCGTCCGGCGCCATAAAGTCACGGCGCTCAGATAGAGACAGGAGTGATGGATGAGCATTGCGATTGCCTTCCCTGCGGCAGACCCAGAGGCACAGGTGCGGCGCGAGGCGGCGGTGCTGAGTGATCTCACGTTTCTCGGGTCACCCATGACTTTTTCCGTCTGGGCGGTCTGCCAAGCTATTTTTAAAAAAATAGCAGGGCTCTCCAATTGGAATGAGTCGTGCGCGAAACTGAATGAAAGCCCTGGTTGCCAATGCCCAGCTAAAGCACTACAGTAACGTTAACTTAGGCTAGTACCCGGGGATTTCATGACCGCTGATAATGTCAGTCCACAAAAAATCAAACGGAAAATCCCCCGATAATAGTGGGAGAAAAAAGGAGCCCACGTAGCAATACAGAAGTCCTTCGACTTTCACGAGTCTTTCACGCGGCTCCGTCGTGCGATCATGGGCAAAGGGGGATCGCGGATTAACGGCCCGGGAGGGTTGCATCAGTCTCTGCTTTTAAAACTCTTTGTCATTTGAGCGAAATCCTCCACCCGTGCCAGGGCTGAACTGGGGTGTAGAGGAAGCTCCTCCTCGTAAGAGCTGATGGGTGTCTATTTTTGAAGTCCAACGAAACATGGCACAGTGCCTATTCATCGTTAAGTTCCTCATTCCCACATGCAAGTCCACGTGTTTCAAGTGTTTAGCGACTCAGGCCATTGAAGCACGACAGACATTAGGATCACAGTACAATAGTTGTAAACCTTTAAGTTGCGACTTGGACGAAGAATCGACTGGCTGAGCTCGGGACAGCCCTGAACCCGCCTGCACCGCCTGCCCACACGACCTCCTCCCACCCTTATTGCGGCACTGGTGCGAGTAGGCCCTCTTTCCGGCCTCGAAATTCGATTGCTTCATCGACGAACCTCTGGTAGGACAAGAAAGAACTTATCAGTACCTCGCTGGAGGAAGGGGATGGGACTAACAACCTTGACAGTCTCCAACGCTTCTTGGGCGAGGTCGGAATACAGACTCGCCTGCTCTCCTTGGGCCAGCCAAAACTTCTCTTCTACACCGTGTCTGACATCCGTGGCGCTGTGGAATGGTCCACTCAGAATCGGGCAGCGCAGTGAGGAAGACGCTACTCACAATGTTATTCTATCCTCAGCCAAGGTGCGTTCTATAGGTTTCATAATGTGCTCGTATTGTTCATAGAGGACATGGGCGTGTTGGATTAGTCTGTCGGCTCCCTCTACGGTTTTCATGGGTCTGAGGAATGGGATATCCATAGGCGGCGTGGTGGTTTGGGAACAACAGCAACACTGCAGACCTTGGTTAAATGGCTTTGGTGGTGGGATGCTGTTCACCGGCGGCGCCGTGCAGTTGCCGGGCACAGTTGGTGGCTGTTCTTAAGCAGGTGAAGTAAATACCGGGAATCCCGGTCAAACTATTGTCGGCAAATCCCGCCCAAAGTGGATTCGTCTTCCGCACCCCGGGAGGACTGGGGAAACTCTCGAGGGTCCAGGCCCTGGCCCAGAATGTGTGACTCTGATGTCAACACCAGTCAGTGTCGGAGATGCACGCTGTACAGTAGACACTCACGAAGCCAACACCGGGTACATAGCGGTGACTCTTCTGTGTCACGGACATACGGTAAACCGGGTGTTCAAGATAGCAGGACTGCTTACAGGCGCCAGCAGTCCAGTGGTAACGGTGGTCTAGAATCAAGTACGGAATGTTGCTGCTTGTTCACCCGTGCTGGGGGGCCCGTGCCACACACTAATCGGGCGGGCAAGGATGGAAGTTCATACACGTGTGACGCGTTAAATAACGACTAATTGGGAATCGTGACCGCGCATTGACGGCAGTGATGGAGTTCGCAAACATACACATTCTCGGTCGATACGGCTCGATGTGAGCCGATCTCTAGAGATGGCAACTCGTCCTTTGAATATGTTCATTTTTGGCATTCTACAGCCTCATGGGCGTCTGCGGTGGGCCGCAAAAGGTAACTTACTAGGTAAGAGCCGCCGCAACACCCTAGCTTCCATACCTCGCGTTATCTGCGTTATCGATGTAACTTACCATGGACCGATCACGAACTCCGGGCCGAGAATATAGGCTACATTAGGTGCCGGTGGGATGCGGTGACCGGTGATATACAGTATCACTGAGAGAGAATGTAGACAAGACGGACAAGAACAGCTTCTGTGCAGTGCCCCCTGTTGCGAGAACGTTTCTCTAGAACCAGGCACCCTAAGCGAGCCTTACTTTTGCGCCCTGCCCAAAATCGGGCAAGCAGATCTTGCTCTACTTCGCCTTCAGTGTTGACGAACGACGGGTACCGGAAGCCTTGCCATAGTTGTTTGTCCCGAAACAGGGATAAATGTGCGGCACTCAGCCCACTTCAGCACTTCCGCAGTTAGTCACTTGGCTGGTCCTGTTAGGTTGTTAAACTTGAGTAGATAAGCATCGCTTCACCCGAAAAATGGTGATATTGTGAGCAATTGGGGTCCTTGTGTTGATGATGATGACACTCAGGGTTCGTCTCTTCGAGGTCAACACGTCATAACAAAGCCAAGCAGTCGCAAATTTTTGAATCGACCGAATCCCGTGACCGACTCATGAGCCTCACTGGCCAAATGTCTGTCTCTCCCGTTCTTTCTGCGACCTCTGTGCTCGAGGCGGGCAACGTTCCCAATCCACTCATCTTGCACCTCTCTGGCGCATCTGCCGCGTCAGAGTCGGAATATGAGCCCGCTGTTAAACCCACCGTAAGTACATCTCGGCCCGTGATCGTGAATGGGAGGCTCTTGCTTAACCCTAAGCGCATATACAAATGTACTTTCGATGGCTGCGACAAATCTTACGCCAAGCCCTCCCGTCTAGAAGAGCACGAGCGGTCTCACACTGGCAATGTAGGGCAGACCGATCACACCCACTTCCGTATCTGAATCGTCCATGCTGATAATTTTTTTGCAATTAGCGCCCGTTCGTTTGCACCACGTGCGACAAGTCATATCTTCGCGAAACCCATCTGCAAGCTCACGTACGCTCCCACCTGTCCAACTCGGACAGACCCTTTGCCTGCGAAGAGTCCGATTGCGACAAGCGATTTTGGACGGCCCAGCACCTTAGAGCCCATAAAGAAGTCATACACTTTGGCGAAAACCCTTTCAAGGTGGGGGCTTGTCGGTTCGTTCTTCTCGGCACGAGATGACCGTTGTGCAGTGCAATCATGCGGGGTGCACAGCTGCGTTCCTCAAGCATCACAGACTACGAGCACATCTGGCAAGCGAACACGCCTCTCCGGGGACAAAGCCATACCAATGTGATCACGAGGAGTGTACCAAGTCGTTCAGCACAAACCAAAAACTCCGTGCCCATCTGAAAGTGCATGAAGGTGGGTAGGTCTACCCCGTTGCACGAATCTCATTCTCACCCTCTATTCTACAGAAAATCGCTATACCTGCGTGAATGCTACTTGCCGCACCGGTCCGGAATCGGCGTTCTACCCAACCTGGACTGCGCTGCAACACCATCTCCGCACGGTACACCCGCCCACGTGCCCTCACGAAGAATGTGCGGGCAGGACGTTTTCGGCACAAAAGGGCCTTCGCGCCCACTTGAGGTTGCACGAGCAGAGGGTAATCGAGGAGCACGAGCACGCGAGTTTGGAGGATGAGGATAAGGCGCTACCGCGGAAGCGCCGGCGCGGCGGCGAGGTTGGGCGCGATTGGAAGTGCGAGGTGGAGGGATGCACGAAAGACTTTAAATCTGTGCGCAACTTGTTTTTTTTTTGGTGATCGTGGCCATTCTGATACGCCGATTCTCGCAGAAAAAGGCTCTCACGACCCACCATGCCATTACTCATTTGGGCAAACGGGATTTTGTCTGTACAGTGGATGGCTGTGGACGTGCGTTTGGCTACAAACACATCTTACAGCGGCATCAAGCTCGCGGGCACAACAACGACAGGGATGAAGATGACGAGGACGCTGAGCAACATGCAGACGCGGATAGCGAGTCCAGCGATGGAGATGAGACCCGGACGCGGCCCAAGAAGCGAAAGACTCGGCATGCGACGTCGCATTCTACGTCAATAATCGACGAGATCACCGGAGTCGCGTATGCGAAACGCTCTGCCGGCGGTCAAGCGCCGTTGAAATGCCCGCATCCAACCATGGAGGGCCTTCCGTCAGCACTGTCAGCGGATAGGCAGAACCTGTGGTGCTCGGATGCTGCCCCGTGTGAGTACGTGTTCGGACGCGCGTATGACCTACGTCGGCACTTGCAGGCTGTGCATGGTATTAGCTTGGATAAGGAGGTGGTGGACGCCTGGGCACGAAAAGAGAGAGCATAATGTAGCAGTACTGTAGCATTGTATAGGCGACCAATGACGTCTGATCAGATGGCCGGCCGGCCGCTCCGCGATAAGATTATAACGCCCAAAATCATTTTGCTTTCCTTGTGTTCGTCCACGTCACTTTTGTCTTCAAAGATGAGCAGACTCAACGCTTCTGCTTTTGAATTCGTTCCAGGAAAGAGGTTCAGTCCACCCCAGCAACAACCGCAGTCTCAGCAACCACCCCTCCCTCCATTCTCTCGTCCTGAAGAGTCGGATACACCTCCACCGCCTCCACCAACGATCAGTCTGAACATCGGGGGACCTAAACCTCCCCCCGTAGCACCCCTGGCACCGGCGGCAGCTCGAGACCCTGAGCCTGTTCGTGCCGCACAAGCCGCTCCGCCACCTGTCGCGAAACCTCCAACGGTACAAGCGAAGGCAGCTCCACCGTCGTCTTCTTCCACGCCCACACGGACCCCCGGAGCTTCGTCTCCTGCGCCAGCATCCAAGACATTCACGATGGGACGTGCAAAGACGGACACGGCAGCGGTGGCTCAGGAGGTGGCGACGGTCGCAGACCAGGAAGTACTGGACGATCTATTCGGCGACAGTGCGTCACTCTTTCTCGATTCTCTCCCCCATTTTTCTCATGGCACGCGTGGGCTGACGTGGTGGCGCTGGATCTAGTCAAGGAACATCTGAACATCGTCTTTATCGGACACGTCGATGCAGGGAAGAGCACGATGGGCGGGAACATCCTCTTCCTGAGCGGGACGGTCGACAAGCGCACGATGGAGAAATACGAGCGCGAGGCGAAGGATGCCGGGCGAGAGACCTGGTATCTCTCCTGGGCGCTCGACTCGACGCCCCAGGAGCGCTCCAAGGGCAAGACGGTCGAAGTCGGCCGCGCCTACTTTGAGACCAATGCGCGGAGATACACCATCCTCGACGCGCCGGGACACAAGACGTTCGTCCCGTCGATGATCTCCGGCGCCGCGCAGGCGGACGTCGCGCTGCTCGTCATCTCGGCGCGCAAGGGCGAGTTCGAGACGGGCTTCGAGAAGGGCGGGCAGACCCGCGAGCACATCATGCTCGTCAAGACCGCCGGCGTGAACAAGATCATCGTCGTTATCAACAAGATGGACGACCCCACGGTCCGATGGGACAAGGCGCGCTACGAGGAGATCAAGGAGAAGCTGGCGCCTTTTGTGCGGGGCGCCGGGTTCCACGTCAAGACGGACATTTCCTGGATACCCGTATCCGCATATACGGGTGCCAATCTCAAGGACCGGGTCGAAAAGTCGGTCTGTGCGTGGTGGGAGTGCGTCGTCATTTCTTTCATTGGCCTCCCCTCGTAGGTGAACGTGATCCGCAGCGGGCCCTCGCTTCTCGAGCACCTCGACAAAATGCCGATGGTCGATCGCAAGATGCATTCACCGGTGATGATTCCGATTTCCGAAAAATACAAGGACATGGGCACGATCGCCGTCGGCAAGCTCGAGTCGGGCCATATTCGCAAAGGTGACATGCTCCTGCTCATGCCGAACAAGGATGAAGTCGAGGTCGCGGCGATGTACAACGAGCTGGAAGAGGAGGTGAACCTCGCCGTCTCTGGGGACAACGTGCGCATCCGCCTGCGCGGCGTCGAGGACGAGGACATCAGCCCGGGATTCGTGCTCACCAGCCTGCAGAAGCCGGTGCACGCCGTGCGTCAGTTCGAGGCTCAGCTCGCCGTCTTGGACCACAAGAACATCATTTGCGCGGGCTACTCGGCCGTCATGCACGTGCACACCCTCGCGGAGGAGGTGACGCTTTCGGTACGTACGCGCCGTGTGTTGTTCACGTTGGTCGAGAGACCTGAGTATGGAAAAACAGGCGTTGCTGCACTATTTTGACAAGACGACGGGTCGCAAGTCGCGCAAGCCGCCACAGTTTGCAAAGAAGGGCCAGCGCATCGTCGCGTTGATAGAGACGACAGCGCCGATATGTGTAGAGCGCTTCGTCGATTACCCCCAACTTGGCCGCTTCACACTACGCGACGAAGGTACTAACTCACATCTTTGTTTTTCGGCACTATTTCGATAATCATTCTCTTTTGAACAGGAAAGACAGTGGCAATTGGAAAGGTTCGCACGTCGCCGGAAACTGATTGCTTCTATCTAACTGTATATCTAGATTACGAGTATCATTGAAGGCCACGCCGACGAGCTCTCCGAGGCCACGGCGAACCTCGCCATCCGCAACAACGCCGCAGCCGCCTAAGCGGGAGGATGGCGTCGGTCTTGGTACGATGCGAGCGTAAACCTTGAACAAGAGGAGACGGCGACGAGGAGGTCTGTTGTACGTATGTTCTTTGTGAGTGAGTGTGTTGCTAGATGCCGTCGATTCCTGTTGCCCGGTAGTGGTGCAGTTGATGACATGATTGGAGGTCCAGTAGTCCAGTACTGTCCCGTCTATTGCGCCAAGTCCTCAAAGGTGATCACGTGCCTTCAGTAGTTTTGCGCAACATGCAACCAAGCCTGCAACACCCGTGGCCTCGTCCGAAATGAACCAGCGGATGAATAAAAGCCATTTGTTTTGTATTTGTTACGTAATTAGTAAGACCTAATAATGGTTTTCTGTCACCCCTAAGTTAGATCTTCACCAGATGGGGAAACAATAACTGCGACTTCTTTCTTCCTGCAACAGCATGCCTTGAAATGTTGTGCCCTGATTTCGACTGCCTTTTTCCTGAGTGGATTATGACTGTCTCTGCGTCGCTGCGGCGTGCTGGGCTGAATAATTCTTTGGAAAACAGTTATGATCGGAGTTGAAAGTCGTTGTGGGGGGCAACAAGAACAATGGCAACCTGCTAATAGCCACGGCTTATGTCTGATCGGGGATTGCCCCTTTGCAGAACTTCAGCTTCAGCCTCTTTCACCCGAGTGGCTCTGGTACCACCCCAGGTTCATCGCTCCTAACGACCCCTGTTTGGCAGTTTGTCGTACGCACCGGAGTACCGGAGTAACTGTATCAATGACCGATGAAGAAGTTTCTGCGCTCGGGTCTGCTGACGTACCACCGTCTGCTCAGGAATGTCACGACGAAAAACCCCCACGCGACGACGGCTCGGGCTTGGTGGAGCTGGAGATCCAGGAGTCGCCCGTATCGGAGGGTGATTGCGAGGGACACGAGCCTTCTCCACTCGCCGAAGGTACGACACCGCACGACTCGTCGGAATGGAGCAACGTCGAGCCGGGTCCGTCGCCCGTGGAGGATGCCGTCAACACCACCGCATGTGCGCGGCCAGGTCTGCCTTCGTTCGCCCAGAGCGAGTTTTACACGGTAATGTTTTTGTTTTGTTTCGTCATCCCAACCCCCCCCGTTTCGATTCGTGCTCTCTTGCGCACTTGCGCGCGCGGGGATGCTGATCCCTCTACTTTCATCTTTCGACGTAGATTGTCCGTCGTCAGCGCCGCAAGCGAGGGGACAACAGCCTCAAGATGACCGTCTGTCACTCTCGCATGCCCAATTTGAATGCCGAGTGGGAGTTTTCCGTGAGACATTCCTTCTATCCCGTGTTGTCCTTCCTAAAATGTGCTGTATTTTGCATTTAGGGATGGGGCTCAATGCGCTACTTAGACATTAGCCCTGGGGACCTGAGAGACGCCGAAAGCAGACTGAGTGGCCCGCGCCAGATCCTCGGACATCTGGCCGCGATGTCCGTTTCTGGTAATGACGTCTCTGGAAGCGTTTTCTACGCGTTTCCACTCGTTGTCGCCGCCGCCGGTATGGTCGCTTTCTTTGACTATCCGTCCGACTGACGATTTGGAGTCAGGAATATACTCACCGCTTTGCTTGCTGACGGCTTCCTTACTCCTCCTATTCTTCCGACCTGTCCTGCTTGAGCTGGCTTCTACCGTCCGCATCAACGGATCGTGTGTCTCTTCTCCATCCGCGCCAACACCTGAGCTCACGTCATTTTCCAGGAACTACATCTACCTCTTACAGTTTTCGGGCAAGACTATGGCGCTTATTGGGGCAGCAGCAACGCTTTTAGACGCGGTGGCTACGTCCGCGGTGTCCGCAGCGACTGCAAGCGCTTATCTCAGCGCTGAGATCCATTCTATGCCCATCTCAGCGAACGTGTTGGCAGTCCTATTCCTTGTCGCGCTTGGCGTTCTCGCCCTTGCTGGGATTAGAGAAAATGCCTCCGCAACAGCGGCCGTATTCGTATTTCATGTACGCATCACCCGTCCGCTCCGCACCCCTCGCGTCCTGACCATATACTCTCCAGATTCTAGCGATGGCGGCGCTAGCGGTCATGGGAATCGTGCACTGGGCTACCCACGACCCCCATTCTACCATTTTGAAGCAAAACTGGGCCCTACGCCCCGGCACTGCGGCCGAGACTGCACGCGCAATATTTTATGGCGTTTGCGTCGCGTTTCTTGGAGTCACGGGTATGCATTTATGTTGGCCCGTGGAGACACCTCACTCCGGATATATTATATAATCGACTCTTTAGGCTTCGAATGCACGCCATCCTATATCGAAATGATCCGCCCCAAAGACTACGCCGCCATACTGCGAAACCTGATAGTCGTCTCGGCCATTCTCAACACCGTGCTCTCCCTGCTCGCGTGCGCGTTGCTCCCGGTAGACACTATCGTGAATGGCTCGAATGTCCTGTCGGCCCTTGGGAGCCTCTCGGGTGGTAACTGGCTTCGCATTTTAGTTTTGATCGATGCGGTTTCTGTACTCCTCGGTGGCGTGATGACCGGAACGGTCACAGCTATCCAGCTACTCGACCGCATGGCCCAGTAAGTCGAATGCGATTATGTGGTCGTCGAGGGTATTGACGTTGTGCGGTCTCCCGCAGCGACCATATTCTGCCACGTTGGTTCAGTCTGAGGCTCCCAATAACTGGAAGCCAGCACATCGCGACGCTACTTTCTACGGGACTATCATTATTACTTTACGTTGGCTCGGGGATGAGCCTGTTGACTGTCTCATACGTGTTCTCTGTCGCCTTCTTATTCCAGCTCTTTCTGGTGAGTCGCATCGACTGCCGTAGAATCATGTCTGACCACGTCGCAGTTCGCGGTGTCCTGCTTTCTTCTCAAGCTGAACCGTCCCGGCTTGTCCCGCCCACCGCACTCGGGAGTGTTCACACTCCTAATGGCTTTCGTGGTAGTCATTGTAACATGTGCAGGCAACGTCGCGCTCGCGTACGCGGATGTCCTTTGCTTGCCCCTCTCCCCTCGCTCATCCTTTATGCGTACGCAGCCCCATTTCCCTTGGCGTTTTTGCTGCGTCTTTCGCAGTGATTTTCATCGCCTTGTTCGCAACAAGTGCCCAGCCAACGATTTTGAGGCTCGCTCTCCAATTCTACTCGACCAGTCTGCTTTTGCGATGGAGGCTGAGCCGGGGATGGCAACGCCGGTTGGTCTCGTGGTACAAGGCACGCCGAGCGGCCCGTGTCTGCGTGTGGATAAAGAACGACGACGTGCGTCTCTATTTTTGAACGTCTGTGCCTGTTCTGCTATACGCTATGGCACTCTTGTCTAGATCCACGTCATGCTCCGCGCATTACTCTCCGTGCAGAAGAACGCGCCAGATGCACGGACGGTCATATTCGTCCATGCGTATAGAACCATTGATGCGATACCCAGCGAGCTCCATCCGAACGCGCGTCTCTTAGATGAGGCGTTCCCCACGATCACTGTCGAGTTCGTATCTTAACTGTTTACCTATTCCATTCCGCCTTATCGTGCGTTGCATCTTTCTCACTCGTTTTCAAGTCTCGCATTCGTTTCAGGCGCCTTCAACCCAACGGTGAGTTCATAGTCAGTTCTTTATTTGGCTATAGATGGAGCGCTCAATACTCGGTCCCCAAAAATAACAAACAAACAGCTCGTTGAAGCAACTTCTCACACCCTCGAAGTTCCACGAAGCCGAATGTGTGTGGTTTCGCTCGGCCGGGACCATCCATGGGAGTTAGCCGAGTACGGTGGCGTTCGCGTCATCATGTGATGACGGCTTCACGGCACAATTGAATTGTTCTGTACGTTTGGAAGCATGACATTCACGACATCTACTGTGAACATACGAATGTTTAGACCCTACTGCGGTTATAGTGGGTTATAGTTCCCGCTGTTGATCCGTTCGTTTGTCTCAATCATTCCACCTAGGAGAAGATTTAGCGCAATCTTGATTTGTTGCAAACACATCTAATGACACCTTTTCTGGTCAATGCAATGCTCCCAAGTACGGCAAGCGCGTATTTAGCACGGCGAACCATGTCGCACCACCAGCACTGGCGTAGGTTTCTCATACAACGTACCAAGTGGTTTGGGTTCAGTAAGTTTGCATCGTGTACAGCATGCTACGTAATCGCTTCTGGCCCAGCACCAACGCATCCCTCTGACGACGAAGTGGAGGATGACCCGTCGTTTCTGCGTGCCGTGTCACCTTGCGTCTTGACTGACCGATGGACTTGTATTGTGAAGAACATGACCGCAATTAGCGCCCGACGTGCACACGTGGCCCGTTCTTAGTTACTCTCCCTGGTCCATCTACACCTGTGTTCTTTTTTGAAGAATCGCTCTTGCTGCATGCGCTGCATCGCCGCAATGAGGCGCTTCCTGGCTTCATACTGTACCGGAACGAAGTTCTCCCCGGTTGGGTTACGTTATGATCAACAGCCACTCGTCACCGCCTCCAGGCTTCAGTCGGGTTCGGCTTCCCGGTTCGGAGCTCCCCGAGCTGCTCGTCACCTCCGTGGCGTTCTGGGGTGCTCGCCGGGTCGAAGCAAAATTTAATTGTGTACGTAATATCGATATCACAAAAGCGAACAGAAGCCACCCTGAGGCTGCCACTCTCACATACTCTCTTCTATGGCTCGCTAACGGCTCGCCCTACATGCGATCGTACGTTTGGACCAACTTGGTTAAAGTATTGATTTCAGTTCCAGTTTTTTTGTAGATGGGCGCACATCTGTCTGGTCAACTTATTTGTCAGCGCTGTCCGCAGAGCCATTCTATGATAGGACCTATCACCCCTTCCTGCGGCCCTTAACTTAATGACCTCCACGCTACAGTACATCACAGCCGCAGCACCCCTTACTTGACGGGTACGAATCGTATTGTCCAGGAAGTTGATCTCCGAATGATGAAGCTGTCAGCCTTTCCCTTTTTCGGTGGACGATGAATCCCCGCAGGGGTATAAGTTGGCACCGAGAGAGTCGAGACCAGATCGGTCCCGAATCTCGGTACCCGGCGGTTTCATTTGTTCATAATCGTATGTTCATTCGGTATCGTGTGCCTTTTGTTCTACGGTGCAGTAATGCCTTGCGCTTTCGCCCATTTAAGGCTCGCAACATCGCGGGGAGATGGATCACCGGTTTTTCTCCCCAACTACTGAACATTGGCCCTTCGTCTATGAAAGGGCTCGACAACTTGATGCCTGGAAAACTATTGGAACGTGGCGATGGGCGAATGCATGGTGCCGAATACCTCCTCGACTTTGTGTGGAATCCCCACGACAGAGCGGCCGCGGAAGGATGGATCGAGCGGTGAGTGGCGGGTCCCGTCCATCCAGCGACTACAGTCAGGCTCAAATATCGCATTGCCACAGCGCTGAAGATTTCAGGCCAGAGGACGGCCAGTCTCTGCTAGCACGATACAGACAGGCAAGACGGTATGCTAAAGAGGCCGACAAAGCGCTGCAGAATATCGAGGTCGGTCTTTGTTTCCGCGATGAGGTTTGAGCGACGTCGCTCACGTCTACTTTGCAGTCCATTGTGCAAACGCGACATCAGCTGCCCAATGGCAATGCTCGCTCATCGTGATTCCCCTTGCGGCGCACAAGCTCGCGCCCAGATATTGTGAGGCAGAAACAGAAGTACGTTGCAGTTGCGGGGCTTCCCTGTTGTTCTCGGTGAGAACGCTTGGCGTTTTGCAGTGATCTATCCTTGTAACATAGAAATACGCCCACTGGCAGGGGTCTGATCTTCCTTTTCGCAACCCACCCCTGAGTTTGTCCATTGGTTCGGACTCCAGGCAAGGTTTTGCATTACGCCCCTGTGAGACTTTCGTAAGTAAGAGTTCCCGCGCTGCCACTGGCACTGCCGCCTGCGCAAAGTTCCACGATCACTCACACAGATTAAATCACTAATCGCGCCACACGGCGCGGCGGCCTCATTACATCGTGCGTACGAAATACAGACGCTAGTCTTCAAAGCAGAACACTTTCCCTTGCCAAAATGTTTTCCTTGCTTGCGACGTCAGATGGTTCAGCGATCTAAATTTGGCTCTCTCTTTCCTCCATTGCCAGAGTGCACATGTCTGGGAAATGAGCTTCAGACCATTCCAGCGCCAAATGCCACGTGTTATATAATAACGATATTGTGATGGCACGCCTCTATCTGATGCAAGTAGGTTATACGACGTGGTAGGCACTGAAATTTTTGAACAATGATTTCCGGTCATTCCGAGATATATTTTTTGCTCCTCGTCCCGCCGTTGGACGAACGCCTGAGTGACTTAAATTTTCGCATTCAAAACACCGCTGTTCCGTGATTAAATTTTCATTTCTAGCATGAAGCCAATTTGGTCGTTATTGCTATTTAATTCGATATTTAATTGAACCTATGCCAGTGAAAGGTCATCTTGATTCCTTGGGAAATGGGCGTTTTGGTCAACATTCCTGTACCCCCGTTCGTGACATGGGCTTCTCCCTCAAATACCACAAAATAATACCCCGTATGCCCATGTGTAAGTTATGTCACGAAACGCAGGTACCCCTTTCCGTCGTGGGTGGTAGGATGTTGGCACCGTGAGTATGGTTCAAGTTCTGTCGCCAGCACCAACGCTAGCGTCGCTCGTTCTAGTTTGGATTCGGACGCTCTCGACTATTCTTTCCGGTGCGCTTTCTATAATAATCTTGGCGCTTTCACAGCCGAGCCGCTGAGACTCACTCCTCCAAGGCTGCACCCTTCGACTCTGAAAAGCATGGAGCCTTCATATGCTACTATGAGATAGTAGTCCCGGTCATGCTTGACTCCGGTCACCCCCCATTCCTTGGTCTGTCACAGCCCTCACGCAGCCTCATGGCTGTGCTACGGACAACATATGACGCCCAATATTTAAAACTAAGGAGACGGCTACGATGACTATCATCCACCCCCATACCATGCACTCCTTTGAGTCAACAGACACTCGCTGCCCCCTAATACCCACGCAAATCGTGAGGAAAGCCGATAAGCTGATGAATCAAGCTCAAATCCTCTACGAGGAATACGAGCACATCATACGGCCCAGGGATCGCACCGTGGCCGAAAGTAGAATGGCCATGTGAGTAGCGTTTTTCCAACCAAGTTACTGTTTTCCCGGTCCTGAAGTAACTTTTCACAGCGCCGAAGATTTTAAGCACGGCGCGGAGGAGAAATCATGGCTGGATAGAAGGGCGCAGGCGAAACTATATCTAAGTCATGCCAAAGAAGCGTTGGAAACTGTCAAGGTTGGTAGCTTAATCCCCATCTCCCCGGCAAGGTATATATAAATTGACTCTTGTTGCCCCACCAGGAATCAGTGGGCGAAGCGATCGAAAACCGAAGTCAAAAAGAAGGCATGCTCACCGTGCGGCGTTCAGGCGAGTGGGAAGAAATCTTATAAGTCGCTAGTTGTGATATCGTCGCGCTGTCCCATGTTATGAGCCTCTATTAGATGAATTGTCGCTTGGAACTTCATATTACTTGGTCTTTCCAAAGGTTGAGTACGGGTACTGTACTTGACACTGTACAAGGACTGGCGCGGCATTGCCGGACCAGTATCGGTCCAAGCGTGCGTCGCACTACTTTCCAAGCGGTTCAAGTTCCTACAGTATGCATCAGACTGGCCCCACCTTTTTTTTCTGGATGCGATGCTCTTCTTTTTCTCTTCCAGGCAATACAGTACATTGGAGCTCAATGAGGTTATCTCCGGTTGATGTTACCGGTCACCGGTCACCGCCTTCCGGTTGCTTTCTACCTCCCGCCCCGAAGCTCCCGGCAAGGCTCCCAGATCGGGTCGCCATCACCGGAGCCTGAACGTGCTGAACACCCAACCAGATCCAGTTGTAGGCATGATATCGATAATGCAAAGCAACAGAAGCTAGCATTGTCACGCAGCCGCTCAGACTGGAGTACCATGCGATCATGCGGTACCCAAAACAACCTCAGCGCTTGAATTGGACAATATGGGTAAGAGTCAGGTTGACTGAATGGCTCACTCACGTCCGGTCATATTGAAGCAACGAGCTCTGCTACCCATCTAGTGCGCCTATTCTAGTGTAATCATTCCTGACAGTAGCCCTGACCACATACGTGTCACAGTACCGCTCTAGATTACATCTTTCCGACGCATCACGAATCACGCATCCATCTGTGAGAGTAGTTATTGGATTGCCCGTAACTGTTCTAACAGTACATCGATCTTGTCTATTTTGGGGGAAGTGAGTGGCTATGAATCCCTGAGGGCGAAAGCGCCGAGAGATGAGACAAAGTCGAACTGAGTCTTGAAACCGGAAGAGCTCATTCGTTCGAAACCTGCTAATCGCTCGGCACCCTTCTCCTTGTTCGTTCCACTAAACCTGGTGGTGCTTCCGCTATTACAGCTGGTAGAATTGCCAGCTGGTTTGGCCTAGTTGCCCCAGGTTCCACCCCCAACACCGGACAATCGGCTCTGCACCCATGGGATTTCTCGACAAATTAGACCCAAGAAATTGATGGAACACGGTGATAGAGAGCTAGATTAAGCCAGAAGGTCGCTCGATTCCGTGACGAATCCCCATGATCGAGAGAGAGTACAGGGATTTCTGCGGCAGTGAGAAGGCTTTCCTCCCGCGTTGTCTTAGGGCCGAATAACCATATAACGGCCAGCCAGGGATGACTCCGCTGGGTCGACTTGGACAGGCAAAGAGGAAACCGACAACGCGCTGCAGGTTATCGAGGTTTTTCCCTGTTCCTCTGATGTCGCTTCAGGTGGCTGATGACTTATTTTGTAGTCCAGCATTGAAATATTGTGGAACCACCAGCTTCTGCAGCGACGACGACATCAAATCGACCAAGGAAATGCTGACTCAGTGCATCGTGATTTCTTTCTTGGTGCCCGATCTTGCACTAGAAATTGTGAGGGTGGAATAGAATCGCGTTGCGGCATGAGGCTGGATGGGTTTGGTGTTGTACCTAATCTTTCATTTTTGTGGGCGACTCGTCCCGAGTTAATACTGATTGTAGAGATGGGCGATGTACTATACAATATAGCCCCCGCTATATTTGGCTCAGATTGAAGTTTTGCATTTTGGCCCAACCTATTATTCGAGACTGCCACGTTATGCATTGGGACCTGCGGTGTTTGCATTCCACTACGTGCATAAAGGCAAAGACACGCTCGTGATTAGGACCTTTATGAGAGAATCTGGGAATTTTCTACTAACAGGACAGGCACCACCAGAGTGAAACACGATTTGATAATTATCAGATTTCGGATTTCGGTGCCGACGTTATTTGGCACGTGACGCGTGATGCATGTGTGATTAATTCGCACGTGGCACAGGCATTTTGTTCCATATCAATCACAATCACTGGCATGATACCGTTCACGCTGCTACTAGACCCTTGTTCACACGGAGTTGCCGTGCCACTTCCTCGAGGTCTTCGTCCGCTGTATGTGCACACACAGAGCAGGCACCCCCCATGAGGCGCGAGTGCCCACCGAACGTAGGCGACAACTTGGGCGACAACGTGCTTTATCCACACAAGTACCAATGCCGGCGTTACTCGTTTTCTACGTAGTACGTAGACGCTCGAAAGTAATTATCCTCCCCGCTGCGGGACTTGTTCTTGTCAGAACCGCTGCGACGCCCTCCCAAGGGCGAGTCTACCTCAGGCTAAACCTGTCAGCTTTGGACACTGTCACACTGATTCTTTTTGAGTCGCAAATGACCTGGTTTTCCTCGCCTGCTGTCGCTGCATCTACTCCGGCTGGGGACCATGCGTATTATGTGCCGTGGTTGGCACTGGATAGTATATTAAGACGCCCGAACCAAGGTGGATTACTGTTCCCCCCCTCCTACGTTATGCACACTACCATTGCTCCTTTCTCCTTGAGACCTATGAAAATCGTGGAGCAGGCCAATAGACTTATGCAACGCGCTCAAGTCCTCTACGAAGAGTATGAAAATATCATGGAACCCAAGGATCGCGAGGACGCCAAGGATAGAATGATTGAGTGAGTAGAACTTTTCCACCAGGCTGCCATATTCCAGATTCTCAGGCAACCTTACCCGCAGCGCCAAAGGTCTCAAACGCAGTGTGCAGGAGAGGTTTTGGCTGGCTCAAGCAGAGGAGGCGAAACGGTATTTAAACCGTGCCCAAGAAGCGTTAGGGATGATCAAGGTCTTTCGAACGATTCCATCTATCTTGAGAGGTACTAATAGGTCATATTTTATCCCATAGAGAATCGTCAACGAAACGATCGAAATCGGGAGCCAAAAGGAAGGGGTTTGGTGACAGCTTTCCGCCTCTACTGTATAACAACCTTTCAACTGTTGCTGTCGATTCTGCGTTGGGACTGGATTGCCCAATCGCTTTATACCTTGTATTATTCTCATTTCCTCGGACTGGACCAGATGACAGTCGAGGCACCCTAAAATGTAGTTAACTAGTCAGATCGATCTCCTGAAACGTGTCTTCCACGTTCCAAATAACCGCCCGTACTGCCCCGCTACACCAGATTGTGAAAGAAGTCTTTCGTCCCCCCCTTCATGGAAGAGCTATTGGCTTCGACGTTTATTCTCTAGTAGCTTTTTCAAAGTATCAATCAATGCCCCACTGCACCTGTTGCCATGGAATGCTCGAAGTTCGGGGCCTTCTTTGCTTGAGTATAGCATCAACTTGAAGGAGCAGGGACTTGGAGGTAAGCGAGACAGGGCGAGTCTACTCCTATCTCGTCTACTAGGCCGACCCAATTTGAAGACTTTGTGATGGGAATAATATCGTACACTGGTTCTCACTCACTGGCCCGGGTTCCTTAATGCAAGGTTGTTGCCGTGTACTACGCGGCTCATTTGTTGCTCACCAATAGTTCAGCTCTTCACCTTTTCAAGTTCCCATCGATTCGTTTGATAACCCTCCACAGGCTTATTGGGGTCCCCTTGCATATTTTCCCATTTTCCTTGTCCACCGCACGTCTGTCCGGTGAGTACTGTACCCTGTACCCTCGTCGCTCATGACCAACCTTCCCACACATTTATACTGCTCACCTCTCCTCCCCGTTATTCTTGGTTCACCACTCGCCCGATATTCGCGGACCTCAACAACCCGTGTCTCGAGACTTGGAGCATCCACCTTCGTCGCACTCCGCATTCATGCCAGCTCTGGCGCTTACACCCACACATTGTTCTGAACGAACGCCACCACCCGTCTACCACTTTGCTTCCGCAACAAACGTTTCTTCTGCACGCATCTCTTACAGCAGAAGCTCTAATCGATCCACTTGATTCCGTGGGGCTTGCCCACTTCTGTCTTGCGCCCTTCTCAGCCCAATACTGGGGCTCATCACGGGCCCCTGGAAATACGAACATTGCCAGTGGCAGGATATGGCTCAGATGTAGATGATTAATTGTGTGATCTCCGAATCATTAGATGTGCCATACTGGGCTGAGAGATTTGATCTTCACCTGCGCCATTCCTAGATGTATTTTTAGTATAGGGACCGTGCTTGTTTGATGCAGATATCCTGATGGCCTGTTACCTAGTCAATAGAGAATCGACCCAATTAAACGGACAGTCTTCTAATTATGCAAAGTTGGGTCTACTGACCAAGGTGGACGGCATCGGGCTAAACATGGTGCATAGCCTTACGGGCTTCAAACCCCCCAATAAGTCTAATGCACCGTACAGCAGTTGTGACGAGCCCCAGTACTATGGTGCCGAGTGTGCTAGTGCCCTTCCTAGGCCGAATCGCTCGCCCCAAAAACTCGCGCTCCTTACATCCCAAGAGCCAGAGCGCTATATGTTATATGATATCATGATCTCTTGATCTTGATATGTCGTGTTCGACAGATTCGCAAGATGAGTCGATGACTGACCAGCCTGAGACATCATTCCATTGACACTTGTGTCGTGTGGACCCAGGACTCGGCGCGAGTAGACGCTAATGTACTTGACGCTGACACGGCTGACACCTGGTGAACACCCTTACGGTACCAAACGGGTTGGTTTGACTCTCGGCGATATTACAGTACTGTTGCCACAGTCCGCTCGCGTCACAATCGAATAATCAAGATATGCACAAGCTTGGGGCACACGTCGTCGGGCTAATTTTTGAGATGCAGTCTGGGTTACAAGGTGGCTTGGAAATGATGGTGTGGAGACCGGGCAGGAGGGTCATACAGAAAATTCGGCGTGAATTCCGAACTGTTCGCGATCGCTGGGGTATTTATTATGTAATAATCTTAGGGAACGTTCCTAAATTACACGAGGTCGATATTGTTAGCTTCTCCAACTGAGTCACTTCAAGTAGCGCGGAGACTCTCAGCATTTCTCACGTCAACCCATTGTCATGTTCCCAACAGCTGCACTACTTCAATATCTGTTCCTTTGTGGCGATGCTCTCAATACTTAAAGCACCGCGGACAATGGGAGTACCAGTGCACCACTGGTACCCGACCCCGTTTTCTCTCTTATTGCGTCGCCACGGTAACATTGGCCAGAATGCAGAACCTGCACATTACAAGGTCGTCTGAACGGGCAGAACAGGGAGATCTTGTCCTGGATCGAGCCTTGAAGCTGTTGGAACAACACAAGCACACTGTAGGCCCGGACAGTTATCGTATGGCAATGGGGTGGTTGACACGGTAAGTAAATTTGTTGTTGTCTCGTGCTATGTAAAGCTGACCATTGTTTTCGAAAGGGCGCAAGACTACCGGAGCGGTTTAGAGGACAAGAATGTGGTTGGTCGCTATCAACAGTCGCAAACCTACCTCAAAGAGGCCCAGGAAACACTACGAAACATCGAGGTATGGAACTTGATTCGTCATCACAGAATGGGACGCTGAGATAGTATCCTTTTCTTTTTGCAGGAACTCACATTAGGCCAGTATTGCCAGTAATCTACATTCAGAAGAACGACACGAACACAGGGATTACTTCAACGGACTGTCACTACCTACCACTGGCATATCGATGACTTCTTTCATAGCCTTTCGTTCCTCCTCGCACGGCGCTGTCCTGTGAGAAGTTTTGGTTTGATTTACTTTTGTGTTAATTCTACGTAGCACCCTCGGACAGAATACTGTAGTTATAATTCCCGTAGTTTCATGTTGCACGTGTCGCCTTACCTACTGATTTGATGTGGCCCTCCGTCAGACCTTCACACTGAATCACACAAGTGCTCTAGCAGTCACGTAAATCTTTGTCGAGTCAGTATTTTGTCCGACTGGTCATGAACGGATGACCAGTTGACGTCAATCGTCCTCGCAACTGGGATCTGCGTAAAGAAAAAAACCCCATGAGAACACAACTTAACAGACTACTAATTTGAGGTAAGGTTTTCGCACAAAAAAAGAAATTAATTCAGGCAAACCGATGCACGCTTACTGTGGGTTGCCATCTACTAGCGTAGTCCAAGTTAATGCGGAGTAATACTAGTACTAGTGAGGTCCGAGTCGTACCAGACCATCATTGATATGCCCAGGTCTCGCAACGCAAATCTGAGTGAAGGACACTGCGAGCATGCCGAAAGTTCTGGAGATGAGGATCATCAAATGACCTGCTATGGCACCATCACCAGTTTCAGATCACGAATGGCGTTTGTTGGTCCGAAAGATTCTAGCAAGAGTGTGCAAGTTACTGGGCGCGTGTTTAAATTCCGCAGAAGAGCCTAAGAAAAATCCGGGCCGCACAGGAATCTCCCGTTCCGATGCATCCTTCTCAGGACTGCGGGGTATCAGTACGAAGTACCTTAGACAGGACAACATCCATGAGATTTGGTTGACCATCCTCGACTGGAAAAGTCTTGAAAAGGTGTATTCCTTCCCTTCAAGATGGTTTCTAATTAGTACGATACCAAAAACGATCTCGATCTCAGCGTATGAGTTGCCCCACCATAACTCGCTAGTCCGAGGGAAAGGCGCGTCAATTTATCTGTGTGTAAGCCCTCGTTGCACTTCTGCTCTTGCTCCGGGAACTGGACTCGGAGACAAGCTCAGAGAGTCGACAGAGTGACATTATGATGGTGCACAAATGGACCCGAGGAAAACGATCGATGGAACTCGGACGCCATTCTTGTACTGCCAGCGAATTATAAGAACGTCAAGGAGAGTATCAGGGTCGTGGGTATATTATGTCTGAGAAATGCCAGCACTTCAGAACTTTACGAAGAATTAACTTCAAAGGTCTACCGCAGTCTCATTAGGAGTGGCAAACAAGTGAATCTCAAAGTTGAACAAGTGATCCTCAAAGTTGGTGCGACCTACTAAGTGGTCCTGACCTGAGTCCCATGGGGGTCTGCTGTGTGCAAGAAATGAGGTTACCCACAGTGAGAAGTGTGTAATTAAGCACAGAATGCTCACGTATCAACTTGCGCATCAACGCATTGAATGCAATGACGACTTGTAGCCGGTAGGTACTAGAAAAGGTACACCGTGTCATCATATCTGAGCCCATCCACTTGCACCGTGACCAGGGTCTCCGATGTCGGAAGCTCGGATTGGACGGCTTGTCGGACGGTCTAATACTTCATGCCAAGATGGTGCCAGTGGTAAGAGAGGCATGCGTTCTCGAATCAGAGTCACTGCGGTTGATGTACGTATTACGTCACGATCTGTCTCCACTCGCTCCCAGTCACACTGGCAGTTATCTAGCTATGATGCATCATGCACTGGCATCACGCGTCACGACTCGACGATACAGAACTGTGACTTGAAGGATTGATCCCGTGAGCTGGCATGGTTTACCATTCGGGACTCTGCAGTGTATTCTGGTGCTAGGCGCTGAATGGCAATATCCCTTGGTACCGGTTATACAGTGATGTTCTATGGGCAGTGGGTTGGATTTGGCCATGAGGGCGCGGCGCTGAGTGATCGCTCGCTATGGCGGATTGTGTCTTCTTCTTCGCAGCACCTTTGGGAGATGATACTACAAGAAAACCGACCTGGAATGCATTACAACCTTAATCAGAACCCTAGAGTCGTGTCATTGACCTATCGACATATTGTGGGACGGATCTCTTGCACGAGGGCTCTGCCTGTCGCTATAATATCCATCATATGTTGCCCTTAAAAGCCACGTATCGCTTCTACTTTCCCCTCGTCTTTTCCTGTCTCGCTTGCTAGCTCTCAAAGGTCTCTTCGCGACTGTCGAAGTATTGCCGACAGCTCACTCTGTGTCATCACGACAGAAGTCCACAGCAATATGACATATTTCCCGTCAGCGCAAGCAAAGAAAGGCGACGGGTACCTCGACGAAGCTCGTAACCTTCGGGACCAGTGGGGTCAGATGATTCCCAGCGGCGATTTGACCACTGTCCAGAACCGAATCACGATGTCAGTTTCGTTCGTCTTAACCCTGCACGCCAGTTTGTTCACGTTTTGCATTATGCCCAGGGCGACAGAGATGAGACATGGCTTGGACGGAAAAATAGGCTTTTCAAAGATCACCCACGCACGAGCGTATCGGAAATATTCTAAGGAAACACTGCAAGTTGTCAAGGTCTTCTTTCTCTATTCGAACGTTCTCCCGGGATTGATTTGGGCACATAGACGACTTCTGACCGAGTCAGGGATGCAGAGTTTATCGCACATGTTCACGAACCGCACGACGAAAAAGAGCTGCGCGTTGTCAGAAAGGCCAAGGCTATCTACCGGACCTTCTTCAGCTGCAAGGATGCATTCCCAACCCCCGAGCAGAAGTTGGGATGGGGGAAAGCCGTCTGGCCAATGGCGTGCACTGCGACTGGGACAGACATCGCCCCACCTGCCAATCTTGCCGAAGTGGTGTGCCATGTCACGGCTTCTGCGTTGCGTATTCACGTTCTGATAAGAAACAGCTCGCGGACGTAGGGTCGCACTTCTTCGCCGATATGAAGAAGAAGATCACGCCGCTGGTTGAGAGATTCTACGGTTTCGATACGAGCAAGGCCCAAGAGAGCTTGAACGACAACACCGCGAACGTACAGAATCTCAAGACAAACTCGGCCTTCATCAATGATGACAGAGGAGACAAATTGCCGTATCGACACCCCGCTATCCAGAAGGCAGTCAATGTCATCTGGTTCAACGACCGTTCTAGCGACGGCATCGTGTTCCAGAGCAGTTTCAACCCCATGCCCTACGAAGCCATTGCCCTGGTGCTTGGGGTGGTAAGATGCCTCCGGCCCTCTGTGAAATATAGCGTTGATGATGTTTTACATTTGAAAGATAGAGTGCTGTATCGACGAATGGAGCAAGGGTTCTTGGGCTGAAATTCCTTTCACATATGAAGATTACAAGGAAGTTTATAGCCGCCATCTCGAAGCGCTGAAGGGTCTCACAACTCAGGGGCTAAGTTCACGGCATTGCGACCCGCTGCACAAGCTCCGTCAAGATATCTACAACGAAGGACGGTGAGACACCTGTTGTATCTCCTAATTCGAGCTAATTTCACGTCGCTCGAATCAGGAAGCACGCAGGACTGGCTTCCGGGAATACCAAGAATGAGGGGCTACATTGGCCTCAAGAAAGGGTGAATGCAGCCTGTGATGCAGCCCTGATTGCGTCGAGTGATTGAGCGCTACGCAAGTCACATTTTTAGGGGTCGCCGGATGTGATGTTGTACACGGTCTGGATTCTTGCGTTCCCGCACCCGTATCCCGAACCCCGTTAATCATTCGTGTCTGGCGTTGTTTATTCACCTCGTATGTATCGTATCCGTATGTATGATAGCGGCAAGTGTGTCGATCCTTTTAGTTGCGCGCAGCTGGGTTTGGGGCAGACATGTGCTTGGGCTAAACCCATACACCACCTCTTGATCGATTGGTGGGGTTCACCAAGCACGAGGCCAAGAGTCTCAGGACCACGGAAACAGTACCACAGTGCAGTAGGGTTCTGATCAAAGGTGTGCCGATAAAAGCAATGGGCCGCACATCGAAGGACGGAAGATGCCGGTATGGGGGTACACAAACGCTACACGTGTACGGAAACAAGTCCCGACCTTATGCTCATAGCTTACTGGCCGTCCATATCTCAGCCCACATATTAAGTCTACTGTTTGCATATACTAGCTACTACAAGCATAAATTGATAAGCTCGAATGACCACGTCATGGGTTTGGGATAGCAGCCTGTCGCAAAAGGGTGTACTGAATCGTGTGAAAGTACTGTCTTGCCTGCCAAATCACGCTAAAGATTCTGGGCAGTTTCTTCGACGTTAACGCGGAGCGTAGCTTGGTGCTACGTAAAGATTCCAGGACTACCGTGAATCGCTCAATAACTTCTTCAATACTAGGGCGCTTCGCTGGGTCCTCATTGGTCATTGCGTCGACCAACTCCTCCATGAACCTGAAGCCGTGGTATTTCTGTAGGAAGTCAGCTCAAAATGAGACCGTAACAACAAGTCGGCTTATCCGGCTGCGCACCCTTATAAACTCTCCGCGAACGAGATTTCCGATATAGTATACGTCTGTATGGAACGGGTTGGACCATTTTCGCGACTTGATTTCAGGAGCCGTTCTGTCTCCGCCATGCAGCGGTTCATCTATGATGTCCCGTGTGGGATACTGACGAGACAGGCCGAGGTCTATGAAAAGGTAACGGGAAGGACGCTGGGTCCTAGTGTAAGCAGTCGCTTTGCCCTTGAAGTCTCTGTTCCGATTGCGCTTGACTGGGTGGAAACCTGTGGGGTACATTTGAGACGGTTCGAGCATGACGTTGTTCGCCGTGCAGTCCCTCGAAAAGCTGTCAGGCTCAAATTATCGGGGACTAAAGAGGGTGGTTTATACCGATGGGCCACGTTATGTTGATGCATAAATTGGAGGCCCTGTGCGACCAACCTTGAATTATTGCGCGAAGCAAGATAGGTAAATTTTGAATCACCTCGCACATCTGAGTAAAGAATGCGACGAATTCCCCAAAAGTTTGAAATCGGGGACAATCGAAAGGGCGCAGAAGTGGGAATACCATGACTTTGTGAGAGTCAGTGCCCTGCAATTCGATGAGGTCCAAAAGCGGTGCACAGTGATTATGAGGGTCGTTGGCGAGCTCTGGGGATGAGAATAACTGATTGATTTCGAGTTCGTAGGGCCCTTCATCGGGAAATAACCTTTTGAGCATGACGGGAAGGCCATCTCGCACGCGTACGGCGTCCATTACAGCTCTTGTCTGTCGCTAGATTTGAGCCGGGATCTGGAGCTTTTCGGGAAATCAAAGACAACTTACGATCGTAGGTTGACCATCCTCCACTGAGAAGAAGTCCTTCTTCGAATTGATCCAAGAGGGTTTCCAACGAGGATGGTATCGAGGACGAAGCTTGTATCCACGCTCCTCTAAGTCATAGAAGTGGTCTCTCCACCAGAGCTCACTCTTTACCAGAGTCCCTCTTTCCCTTGTCCCCAACCCGCCCTGCCTTTCGTTCGAGTTGGGTACTGGGGCACTCTGGGGCATGTGTACTGAGGGAAATGAGATGTAAACGTAAGAAAAGGAAAGGGTATTTCATAGAAGCGTGTACCCGTGATGGTCACGATGCGCTGGAGACTGGTGTTTGGGTTCTAGGCATCCAGAAGGAAAGTACATGATGCCATGTACTCGTTCGGCGTGCGAGGTCGTCACCGCCAAAGTCCGCTCATCTAAATATGGGTAAACAAGGGCCGAGTCAACTCAACTACCGTGACTGCAACTTGAGTAGGTGGGAACCAGGAGGTTTCAGTGTGTTCTACCTGACTTTCTACTTCGATTCGGGGGTAAGGAAACGCAGGTTACACTCTCTAGCAGCACGAGGCACATCTAGCGCTAGCCATCTCCGAGCCTTTCGTTGTTCTTTGCATTGCCGCCCTTGATGGCGCCGGAATTGGACCGTGACATGGTGCGATACACGACCTGACCTCCAGGCCGCTTTTCTTTACTATTTGACCATTAACTGAAGAGTGCGTACGCACCACGCATCTTGGATGTGTTGAAACCACGACTTTGGTCCCTATCGCAAGAATTGTCTCTTCACGTTTCACACTGGTGTGACACTATTACAGTCACTACAGTACCTCCACAAACACATACTGTATTGATTCGTCCGTACTTCTGCTGGCGCGTATCTCAGGCTTACGTTACTACTATCTGCGCGATGGTAACTGAGCGACCTGGGTTCTGCGAATAATTGGGCATCTTTGCCTTCCTCCGCTCTGGGTTTGCTCCACTAACCGGAATTGTCCGCAACGTACATAAACGAGGACCCTTGGAAATAGAGAAGACCGTATGAATGAACGTCCCTCATCTCTCCCAGGCCTTTCAATACAATAGAAACGCTTGGTCCGCGCAGATCAAAGGGTAGGCTGCTGAAAATGGACACGATGCCTGCGCGGAGATTGTGACAGGCGCAATGATTAGTCTTTACGAACTAACCTTTCCTGGTTGCCGAGAACTACCATCCACGAGTACTGTCACGCTACTTCCGTATCTCAATCTAGTGGCCAGTCGCTTTCTTGTTTTCCCAACCCCTAGAAATGGACGTTGGCAGAGGCAAAACTTCTGTTGGCATTTTGACATTCGACGTCCCAGCGGTTGATACATGACGGCCCAGCAACCCTTAGGAACGTGTTGACCACCGAGCTTGCTTAATGGAACAAGTATCTCCACTCGTAGTCAATCATCCCCGGTAGGAATAGTTAGCGGTGACTCACTATTAGCTTCCCCCCGGTGCTCGGGAGCTTCATTCCGGATCCTATGGAAAACCAGAAGCGCCCCTACAGATGGTTGTCTGACAGTTTGTCATGACTTCTGGTATTTAAAACAAGTCGCCGAGGCGTCGTTAGCTGTCAATCGCCGACATCTCCACAACTGGGAAGACGGAGACGACCAGAATGCGAAATCTGCACAATCGACTACCGTCCACACAGGCTAGGCGGGCGGACGACCTCCTGAGTGAAGCTACGGAACTCTTGGAACAACACAGAAAAGTCACAAATGAGGAGGACTACAACATGGCAAGGGCATTGTTGACAAGGTAAGTAGATCCGCAGACAGTGCTATTACTTCCCAGATCGACTGACCTCGAACACGGCGATTGAAAGCGCGAGGGATTTCCGGCACGGTTTAGAAGGGAGGGGCGTAATCCGTCGATCACAGCAGTCTCGTCTCTACCTCGACAAAGCTCATGAAACTCTAGAAACCGTCAAGGTGCAGTGTGAGACCTATCTCTCAAAAAGATGCTAAGTCCCCTCACAGCAGGTTACACTAGAGGGGGTGATTAAGATACGGAGTGCCGATGCGTCTGCTGTTTTGACGGAACATGAACACATGGTCAATGTGACGGAGACCAATACAGACTCCGACGCGATATCAAACGACACCCTTTCTCTGAGCACGACCACCCCAGCTGGCGCTTTTACAGCGGCTTCTCTCGCATCAAGTGCGCCAATTAGTGGACCCACATTGCAGGTGGTACTTACCCACGTCCGGCCGCCGCCATCCTCCGGTCTCCCAACACCCCCTGATGACCAGTGTCCCCGAGAACATGCAGCACCATACGACGAGATCGCTCTGGTTTCAGCCACTGTGATCAAAGAAACCAGACCATCAGTTAACCCTGCGATCATAATCTCTCCCCTTCCCACACCCCCTCTGACGCCGGAGACACCAGCCAAACCCTCACCAGCAAATTCAACCCATGCGGTGTCTCCAGCTGGTGCATTGAACTTTCCCGAGGCTTATCGCCCCTGAAAAACGGTCAACGCGTTTGGAAGTCAGCTACACGCGCTTGCCTCATGGCAACGTGAGAAGCGACTCGTGTGCTCGCTTACAGTTAATGACTTGTTCCCGTGTGCATTTGTAGGATAACATTAATTTTTGCCCTGAGAGTTGAACGCCTCTTTGGGCACGTTGTATCACTGGTGGAAGTTCAAGGTACGGGGAGGTTGTAACTTAACTTAGCAAGACGTTTGTACTGCATAGGGTTCTATCTCTCACGTACCAATACTGTATGTTAATGAACGGAGAAAGGTACCTCTGCTTACGCGATTTAGCAAGTCAAGCCTGAGGAATTGGAATAGCGGCCTTTTTAAGAACAATGTAATGAGCCGTACGTATGAACTGTCGGAGACGTCGGAACGCGGTGAATAATCGGGGGTCCTTCTTTAGTGAGATGAGGCTGCGTAACTTGGTGGTGCTCAGCGAGTCACGAATGTGGTCAAACCTTTCGATAACTGCCTCAATCGTGGGACGCCTTTCTGGTATCTCGTTTGTCATCGAGTCAACTAACTCCCGCATAAACTCGAAGCCGTTGCACTTCTGCAATGTTCTGTCAGTCTCGCGAATAGGTGAAGGTGGGTTAACGCTGGCCTTACCATCAAAAACTGCTCGCGGACGAGATTGCCAAGGTAATATATATCGACGTGAAAGGGATTGCAACGTCCTCCGCGTAAATGTTCCGGTGCATTTTTATCGCCCCCACGTAGAGGTTCGTCCAAGACATCTCGCGAAGAGTACCTGCGAGATAAACCAAAGTCGATCAAATAATAGCGGGGTGGTCGGTCGGTTCGGGTGCATCGCTTGGCCCTTCCCTTGAAATCTCTACTCCGATTTTTTTGTATGGGATGATATCCTTTGGGGTACATCCCAGACGGATCGAACATGATGTTGTTCTCGGTACAGTCCCTATAAACAAATGCCTTGAACAAGGGATTTCTCCTGAGAAAATACACCGTGCTCACCGGTGTGCGACGTGACGCTCGTGCATAAATTGGAGGCCCTAAGCTAGAATTGGTTAGAACTCCTTGCCGGAACGGGTTTCCCCGACCTCACAGATCTGCGCAAAGAAGGCCACAAATTCTCCAAACGTTTGAAAATGCGGATCATTGAATGGGCGCAAGAATGGTAAGACCATTAATCTTTTATCAAGTTTTTTTGTGTCGGCCGTGTCGATGAGTTCGAGCAACTGCACACAATGGTTGCGAGAATCGTCTCTGAGCTCGGGAGAAGAGAAATATCGGGTAATGGATAGTTCGTGAGGTCCTTCCTCAGGAAGAACTTTTTTGAGCATAACTTGCTTTCCGTCACTTATACGTGTCGCGTCCATCCCAGCTCGTAACTAACGCAGTCAGTCAGGGCCTGTCGCACAATACGGAATCGACGGAAAAACACCCACCAAGGTGGGTTGACCATCTTCCGTCGTGAAAAAGTCTTTTCTTGATGTTTTCCAAGATGACTGCCAGTCAGGGTCATACCGGGGTCGAAGTCTGTAGCCGCTGGCCCCGATATCGCGATAACGATCCCGCCACCACAATTCGCTGCTGAAGAGGACACCGATTTCCCTGCGACCATTTTCAGCACCTACATGCACAGCTGATCGTTCTTCCATCTCCGAGTCTACCGCTAGGCTAGGAGTCGGGCAAGTACAACGGGATGACTAATGCGCCAGGTGGGAGGAGGATGAGAAGTTGGACTGCGACTTGACCGCAATGCCACTGGGAGAGGAAGTCGTGACGAGAAGGGGTGGGTGACTCTTTAGCTTTATGGGAGGTTAGAGCAAGACCCCTAGTTCAGACTGCTCGCTCACCGGTGATCGCCTGATTGCCAGGCTGTTGGGAGGTTTTTCCTCGTCCTGTTTGCGACGATTCTCACCGCGCGTAGCGCCACCTTACGCCCGATGGTTGGTCACCGGTCACCGGTCGGTACCGGAAACGGTTCGAATTAAATTTCAAAAACATCTACCCATAGCGATATTATTTTGCCTTAACTTACCTCTTCCGCACCTCCTTTTGCTGAAGTTAGTTGCAATCAAGAAGACACTTGCTATGGACCTCAACTGGGGAAACCTACTCCACCTAAGATCCGTAGCTATCTCAGGCTATCTGTGGCACCGAAAAAGGCGCACAGAACAATCCCCTGGCTACTTTCTTGGACCCTCACAATCAGCCTGTGCAATATAATAGCGGCTATTGGGATTCTCGACCACTACGGACTTGTCGCTACCTCTGGGTCAGGCTATTTGATACACCAACGGCTATTACCCTTGTGCCAACATCCGTTATCTCGACAAAAGTCAATGTCCAATCTCCTCCCATCTGCACAGGCAAGAAGGGGCGACGAACATCTCGACCGCGCTCGTAGCCTGCGAGACCAGTTTAGGGAGGTGATTCCCAACGATGGAATTGTTTCTCTTCAAAATCGTATCACAATGTACGCTTAATTCATTCATTCTTCATGGCTTGTTCGGAGTTCACACATCGCGTGCCAAGGACAACCGAGATGAGGGTCGGGTTGGATTCTAAACGGGGTCTTTCCAAGTGGTCTCATGCGCGAACATATCGAAAACACGCGGAAGAAACGTTCCACCTCGTCAAGGTACTCACGAGTTTGTGTAGCCCTTCTAGCAGATAACATAAATTTTTCCCTTAACAGACGGCTTCTGACAGAGCCAGAGATGCTGGGTTCGGTGGGCCCCAAGATGGAACATACGACGAGCAAATGAGGCGCACCATAGACGCAGCGGAGGCAACTTACCGATGCTTCCTTAGCTCCAAAGACCCCTTCCCGACCCCCGAACAGGCCTCAAACTGGGCGAAATCTGTATGGCCCGTCGCATCCACCAAGACTGGAACCCGACTCAGCCCACCTGATGACCTCGCAGACAGGGTGTGTTATGACTTTGCTGCCCCTCTTCGGCCTGCTTAATACAGTCGCTCAGCTCGCAGACGTTGTATCGCGCTTCCTGACCAACGTGAAAGCGAAGGTTACGCTGCTTGTCACAAAGTTCTATGGGTTTGAGACAGGCGAAGCTGCAGACATCTTGAACCGGAACACGGAGAGAGCGCAAAACTTGAAGACCGATACAACTTTCATCAATGGAGAGCACGGAACTCCATACCGCCATCCCATCATACAACAGTGTATCAACGTTGTCTGGTTTGGAGACCGCCACGGCGAAGGGGTCAGGTTCCCTAACGAATTCAACCCCATGCCCTACGAAGCTGTTGCCTTGGTTCTCACTGCGGTAAGAACTTCTAGTTCGTCCACGCTTGGAAAACCTGAGCCTCTTTCACAATGTTGTAGATCGAGTGTTGCCTCGATGAATGGAGTAATGGCGTCCAGACCGAACTCTCGTTCACCTACGAGCGTTATAAAGTGACCTACATGAGTCATCTTACTGCGCTCAAGGCTCTCACCCAACAGGGTCTCGATACACGCCACTGTGACCCGCTGCACCAACTACGGCGCGATTTTTACGACGAAGGACGGTAAGGTGTTGTATTATATGTCCAAAGTCCGACTCATGTCTCCCCTGAATCAGGAAGCACGCAGGCGTCTTGGTCCTGGCCCACACTTCCCAGGCCACGCATAATATTTGGCCGCAGGACAGGGTGAATGCAGCCTGTCAAGGGTTGCTCGCTTCTTAATCGATCACCCACCTCCTACCCCCTTTCCCCTACCATTGTCTATGGACGTCGCCTACAGATCGGCGCTGGTCTGACACCTCATTATTCTATGATGGATCGGTGATCGATCAGTTGGGTCACTGGCACCTATTGACCTTCATCCACGCTGTGTGGCTGAAGCCCCGCCCATTCGAATAACACTATTTGAGAACGTACTCCTACATAAGACTATCGAGATAAGCTCGCCTTCGAGCCTTCAATCATCCCAGGGTCAGCGTGTCAGTAAAGTTTGGGCAGCAGTCCGTTTGACCTCAGCGAGACCTGCCGAATATTGCTGAAAGAGTGTCAACCCAGAGTCATGTCAATGCGCTTCCGCGATACTCGAAATAAATGTTTGTAGGGTTAGCGGAAAACTGCTGGTCGGGCTTTGCAAGGAGGTAGCACAGTATGAGATATTATGCACCACGGCGTGCCTGCTAGCCTGAGTGGCACGGCGTGGGAGGCGATGAATTCCGTAACAGTGAAAATACGTAAATAATAATACATTGTGAAGTCGATAACAATATATGAAAGTAATTAGAACACACCGCCCACAACGATCAGCTCACATAAACAAGATATAATATACGTCAGGACCCAAAAATATAGATAGGCTCTGATTCAGCGAGTGGTCGAATGTGGGCAGGAGAGTAAAGTCAAAATGTCCCAAATGGCATTGTCCCAACCCCTTGAGGCACATATTTCCGAGTTGCAGAATAAAGCTAGGTATAAAGATCCGGAATCGCTGGCCGCCGAGACGCAATGTATCGCAGGGTGCGGACAGATTGCCTTGCTTGCCGAATATCCCCAAGACTTTGGGAGCATTTTTCGATGTAATCGCGGAGCGAAGCTTTCTCTTGCTCAAAGACACTCGGATACGAGAAAACTCATGCAGTACTTCTTCGATCGGAGGGCGCTCCGCAGGGTTATCTCGGGTCATCGAGGCGATCAAATCCTCCATGAATTCGAAACCATTGCACTTCTGTCAGCGAAGATGAGTTCATTTATGAGAGTCGGAGACGCGCTTGCTTACCTTTATAAACTCCTGTCGTATAAGGTTGCCGATGTAGTATATGTCAGTGTGAAACGGGTTACATCGCAGTCCTGATCGATGCTCCGGCGCTGACTTGTCTCCACCCCGCAGTGGTTCGTCCTTTGCATCTCGGGAGGGGTACAGGCGAGACAGACCAAGGTCAATGAAGTAGTAACGGGGGGGTCGCTGCGTCCTGGTATAAGCCTTTGCAGTACCCTTGAAGTTCCTATTTCGATCGATCTTGACAGGGTGAAACCCCTTCGGATACATTTTAGACGAATCCAACATGATGTTGTTAGCCGTACAATCGCTTCAAGGATGGTTAGACTTGAATCACCGCGGGTAATCGTGGGATTCATACCGGTGGGCGATATTTCGTTGGTGCATGAATCGAATCCCCTGTGGAGAAGATCAGGATGATCCACGAAAATTGTAATATTTGGTCTTTCCTCGCATATCTGAGTGAAGAAAGCGGAAAACTCCCCAAATGTTTGAATCCGTGGTTGATTGAAAGGGCGCAAAAGCGGAAACACCATCAATTGCTGAGACTCGAAGTGCGTCGACAGTTCAATGACATCCAGCAGTGGCGCACAGTGATTGTCGCGCTCCCTGGAATTCTCTGGCAAGGAGAAAAGCTTGTTGATTCTCAATTCATGGGGCCCGTCCGAAAGGAGGACCTTCTTCAGCATGACTGGACGGCCATCTCGTATGCGAGTCGCGTCCATTGCCGCCCTCAACTTAGGCTAGCATGTAAGGAGATGAGAAAGTATGGAATGCAAAAACACGCACTATGGTGGCCTGGCCGTCCTCTACGGTGTAGAAATCTTTACCTGTCTTGAACCAGGATGGTTCCCACTGGGGATGGTACCGAGGGCGGAGCCTGTAGCCTTGCTCTGCAATTTCATTGTAGCGATCTGCCACCAACGCTCCGTCATTACGAGCGTTCCAGCTTGTCTGTCATTGGGTTCATTGTAGGCAAAGCTGTTGGTAGCGGTTGTGGCGGGCACTGGCATGCTGTGTATGCGGGGGTTGGGTAGCGTCGGAGGATGGAACTCAAGATGAAACTAATTCGTGATCGTTGTGGTAGTGGGAGGAAACCCATGGTGTGCAGTGGTTCATAAAGGTCGCTTGGGACACAGTTGGTCCACGCGCACATCACGCCTTGAGCATGGGCATGAGCACTGCCAGTGCATGGGCCCCTAGTACTAATGCCAAAGCTACATTTCAGCGCTTGTCCGGGCCGCAACACTTCTCCATTTTGGGAAAACAAACTGTGTCGTCGAGTCGTGATCTTCAACACTGACGCTTGCTACCGTCCTCTTCGTCACAGGCCCAGACCACTCACCTATGGGTTGCGTTAAACATGTGCTTGCAGAGTTCTCGGCTGCACAGTTCCATCAAATCCTGTAGTACAGAGACTTTCGGGGGGTGGGCAAGGACCAAGCAAAAGACCAAAGCAAGGACCGAAGCTGAAGCATGAGGACGTCTTAGTACCTGGAGTTTCCATATTTCAGTGGTTGTGTTGAGGAGTTGGTTCAAGGGCCAGCTTCTGTCAGGGGTACGAGCGGTTAAAACCTTGTCATGCCCACTGCCACCTCACGATTTAACACTAGTGTCATGCGTTCATCAGAACATAAACTGTCCTTCGGCTTGGTTGTCAATGTGGCCACCCCCTTAAAAACTGTACCGCATGTTCACCACTACCCACACCGCTTACGGACACGTTCTCTCACCATCCCAGACAAACTCCTTTCGCAGTCTTTGATATCACAGGGGAATTACTGTGTTCGAATTCGTTCAACGACCACGAGCATACACTTTCTTTGTCCCAATGTCCGATAGTAATTTATAGTCATGCTTTAGCCACTCGTAGTCACACAGAGCTGACACGGACCGACAAATGGTGTGACAAAGGGATTTCGGATAAGATCTCGAAGAGGTGTTGACGAAGCTTAGTCAACCGCAACCGTGAGTGGACAAGCGAGGCTGGCTGGCCATCACTGACCTCGCCGGGAGGAACCGTCATGGTACCACGTTTGATCTGGCACGAGTCCATGGCATTACGTTAATCCTGTACTCGTTGTTAATGCCAGGCAAACCGAACACGCTCCGACTCCCATCTTCGCGATCAGTTTGCGGTCAACGTAATAAACCTTGTGGGGGTTTCCCTCAAGGCTTCTCCCTCACCCTGACATTTTCCCGGATCCCGGGTGAAACTGACGGGCTTGTGCACGAGGCAGGCCACTTCTCCGCATATACTTCTTCGCACTTCACTTTGGCCACCCTGCGAGAGATTGGAGCTGATTTCCCATTCTTGCACTTTGTGATTTCCGAAGTTCTTAGCTCTATATACCCTGTCTGAGCTCGTCACTGGTCACGATCTCCAAAAGACCGCTATCGGAGACATATCGTGCCTCGGGGCTCTATTGCTTTTATTCACACGTCTCGCGGAGAGTCCCTAAGCTTCCCCCCACCCTTCACCCCGAACTAAGTGTGTCTCTCACCTCCCTTTCTGTGTCAGGAATCATGTCCGGCCATCCACTTGACGCATCAGGTGTCTTGACGTTAAAACTGTTGCAATTCTTGGCTGACCGGAGACCATCGGCTCAGGAGAAACGGGGTGACCAGCGGCTGGACAGCGCCCGTGAATTAGCCAGAGGCGATGAAATGTTGATCAGCCCCGGTGACTTGGAGATCGTTAGGGGGAGAATCACCCTGTAAGTATTGCATTCACGCAGTGGCATGTACTCAACCCAAGTCAGTACGGCCGAGATCAAGGTGGGGTTGGAATCAAAGAGAGGCCTTCCGAGGTACCTACAAGCTCGCGAATATCGAAAGTCTGCAAAAGAAACTTATAAATACGTCAAGGTAGGTCAAGCACATTGCTTGAAATGAGGTTTCTCATATCATCGCAGTCGGTCTCAGACCGAGCTAGAGACGCCACACTCGGACTCGGACAAAGCTCGGCTGTGGCACCACCACATCCCACATCTGGACAGCGCCCAAGAGGTTCCCTTGCTGTTCCTTTGCAGGTGACGGTGCAAAACCTAATCCCAAATGATCTTGGGGCAAGCACGGAGGTAGGTTCTACTATCCTTGTGGCCCACTTCTTCCGAATTTTAAAACACAATGGGATCTCCAGGCAACAAGCCTCCGCAATCGGCTGTGCGACGAAATGAGACCTAGGTTGGCGACTCTTGTGGAAACCATGTATCACTTCAAGACGAGTCAAGCTCATGCTAGCATAAGTTATAACGCTGGGCGCGCTCAAGAATTGCTGAGAAACCTAAATTTTATCTATCCTGTTCGTCTTCACGATTCAAGCACCCAAGCCGTTAATCGAGGGACACTGACCGTATCATATCGATAGGAACCTCGAACTGGCCGTGACCTATACCGCCACCCCATCATCCAGCGGGCCATTGACACTACTTGGTTTCGTAACAAGGATGATGTTGGTGTCGTGAATTATGAACAATTTTCCCCGATGCCTATTTCGATCATTGCTATTACCCTCACAGTGGTATGGCCACTCACGCTAGAGGCCCTATTATTCAACACATACTGACGATGACGACTTTTACTTTTTGTTTAGATTGAGTGCTGCATTGACGAGTGGTCCGATGGCACGCAAAGAGATTGTAACTGGGACGACGCGACGTTCCAAACCGTGTATGATTCGCATTTCTCCTCGCTTGTCGATTTTCAAGCACATAGACCTACGAGCCTGTATCAACTGCAGTGCGATCTGTCGCGGAACGCGCGGTAGGATATTTTTCTGATCGTGTACGTCATTCGACGACACTCAGTCAACTCGTTAGTGAACACGCAGGAGTTCCACCTGTTCCCGTCACGGGATCGTCGAGGCTCCCCCGGGGGCTTTAGACGCTCTACGTGAAGAGCCTAGTCCAGGACCCAGCCCAACCGCCCCCCCAAATTATGATGATACGTTCCCTAGGATCACAGTCGATCACGCTTGATATGCCTATTTCTCACCTCCTCGGCTCGGCATCTTACCAGTATTATTTATCCCATGTTGATCATGTTACTTGTACTACGACTTGTTGCCTGTACGATCGCATTTGCAGCATCTTTAAATTTAAGAGGTATCCACCGAAGTGGACACCATTGCGCCTTCTGAACGATTGCAGTAAGTGTAGTATCACAGACTCGATCATAACAAGTTCATATGGTCGGTTGACTGCCTAGGGGTTCTGAGATTTTCTGTCTGTGACCCTGGTACTCATGGCACACGCCAGAAGGCAGCCCTGGGCTTGTAGGCAAGCGCTTAAGTGCCGGTGGCATTGGGGGCTCCTGTCAGGCCTCTGGTCCTGCAGAAGATCCACTGACCGATTTTCAGGCACCTCTACTCGCGGACTTCTTGCGCTAAATTTAGGGTTTCTCTCGCGTTGGCAACGATAGCATGAGGGTTACTACGTCGTCGATTGGGGCTCGTCGCAACGAAAATCTCGCCGGATCCGGGAAGATTTGCGAAAAACGTCATAGTCATGCACACAACTGACGATGGCCCATGGCGGCGACCACGTGCCTGTCAATGTGACTATGGTTGTCTGGTGCCAAGGTGTCAAATGAAATATGCAGTGTACCACGACTGCATCCCCTCAACGTCCTCAACCCTTCAACGTTTCAATCGTGATACAAGAATGTGAACCTTTCTCAGACACAGACAGCGGACGTCACTATGGCACAGAAGTCTTCAGCAGTTGGGCTCGAGATTGATCAGGATGGCACAAGTGCCACTACCCTCCTTCATAATAGCATCCCACCTATATGATGATGATGTTCGTGAACCTGAGGGGTATCGCCACAAAGCCAGGCCGATATCGCACTTCTTGGCGTTGGCGTTAGTCGTGGTTTCCCACCCTTTGTCCCCGAATCGAGGCTCTCACGAGGCTCGCTAAACCGCGCGCCATGCATCCACAACGTGTGGTTTCCACTCAGCAGCACCGCCACGCGGTGCGCGCACTACGTCGTGGCTATGTCTTTGATACTCGTTGGATACGCACTCTCGGGTATCCATTTACGATGTTTTCGGACCACGGTGGCTCGGCGCTCAGGTTCAGATAGTGCGTTTTGGGGGGCAGGTTCGAGCAGTAGACGTATTCTATACCACAGTAGCTGAGGACACCCCGCCGACTTACAAATCTCCGACATAGCCATGTCTTGATTGCGTCGTGCGCGTGCATGAGCTGGTTGCGAGTCGTTTTGAGGCCGTAATCTCATGTTCAGCATCCCGCAACTCGTGCATTAGGAGTCTCCGGGTTGGAGCAATACGCTCTCAGCATACACAAGGCGCGTTCGTTGCATATACTAGGGGTACTGCGTCAACCCTGACAGGGGTTTGCGTGAAAGGTGAAGGAAAGCGGAACTAGGGCTTCCAGCTACGAAGGACGGGGTAGGTCGAGGAGTCGCAGAAACGGCACCCACCCGCGCGGCCACGCCTTATCTGCGCTGTACTTGCCTACCGTGTGGACCTTCTAGGGGTACTCGGGGGGTGGTTCAGCTAGTGGCTGGTGAAACAAGTGGAGGTGATATCTTGTGGGTTGGTAATGTATTGGTGTCACTTGTAATACTTCGTGACTCTAGGTTTGGAAGAATGAAAAGGGAAATAAGGAGCATAATGAATGCGTGAAGAACCAAAGGAGTGTGAGTAGTGTGAGAGGAATATAGAAGAACCGAAGGAGTGTCAGGAGTACGCGGTAACTAAAGGAGTGTAGGCATTACAAACGCGAACTAAAGAGTGTGGTGAAATGGACTACTAGAAGTTACGAACGGCGATTTGATGATGAGTGGTATCGATTTTGTGGGAGCATATTCAAGAGCATATGACATATTGGTAGACGGAGATGACGGTAATCCAGACAAGCAAAGGAGCGAGAGGCAGCCCGTGGTTTTCTTGTGTTTTTAAGACCTAGAGATGACGCTCAACATATAAATCAAAGAAACCGCATAGTTTCCCCCTGTCTCTTCTCTTTGTTTAGGTCACCGCGTTGCATGTAAAATTGGGGTCGTCGTTTAGCATGGTATTCGAGTTTGGTGGCATATTTAGTGTTGGGGAATTGCGCTCTTGTTTGAGACGACATAGTAAAACGAGCGGATTGCTTGCCTGGCGCAGCGGAATGCAGTGAACAGGCTAGGTTGTTTTTTCGACGTCATGGGGGAACGCAGCTTGAACCCGCTGAGCGACTCGCGGATGCGGGCGAACCTGACGACAACCTCCTCGATTAGGGGACGTTTTGCGGGTTCGCTGTCCGTCATCTCGGAAACTAGCTCGTTCATGAACTCGAACCCACGGTACTTCTAATGATACACTCCGTTAGCGACTGGGGCAGAACTATGCAGTTGCAAATGTTACCTGTATGAATTCCTCACGAACGAGATTTCCGAGATAATAGATATCTGTCTGAAATGGATTGCACCGACCTCCGTCTCGGTGCTCAGGTGCTGACCTATCGCCGCCGCGGAGTGGTGCGTCAAGCGCGTCACGTGAGGCATATTCCCGGGACAAGCCAAAGTCGATGAGATAATAACGGGGAGGTCGTCCGGTCCGAGTGTGTCGTTTGGCTCTTCCTCTGAAGTCCGGTCTTCGGTTGATCTGCGTTGGGTGGAAACCATTGGGGTACATCCTAGACGGATCGAGCATGATGTTGTTTGCCGTGCAATCTCTGGAAAGGTATGAGAAGGAGCTAGCTGGCAAGACGACGCAAGAATCGGAGCGAACCTGTGCGCAAACATTTCGCTCGTGCATAAATTGGAGACCCTATTTGGCCAATCGTAGCCAATCAGCACCGATCATAGCTAATCCGGAAAAAACAACACGAGCATACCTCACAGACCTGGGTGAAGAAGGCCACAAATTCACCGAACGTTTGAAAATGAGGGTTATCGAAGGGGCGCAGGAATGGCATGACCATCAATTGCTGGCCAGAGTTGGGTAATTTGATAACGTCAAGCAGTGGTACACAATGGTTGCGCGAATTCGTTGCGACCCCCCTAGCTGAGAACATCCGACTAATCTGCAGTTCATGCGGCCCTTCTTCGGGAAGGACCTTCTTGAGCATCACTCGTTTGCCGTCGTGTATGCGTACGGCGTCCATTGCGGCACGTAACTAATCCGGTCTGTCAATACAGAGAGTTACGAGTGGGCGGCACTCACAAGGCAGGGTTGTCCGTCTTCCATGGAGAAGAAGTCATTATTCGAGTGCTTCCACGATGGCACCCATCCTGGACGGTACCGAGGACGAAGTTGATACCCACAGAGCTTGATATCGTCGTAATGATTTCGCCACCAGGTCTCACTTGGAAAGAGCGTCCCAATTTCTCTGTTTCTCGATCTACATCTACGTGACCACCCTGTGTTCTTGAACCGACGCTAGGCATTCACTTGACGGCAATGTTGTTCGTGACGTCGACTCGATGAAGTCCAAACTATGGAACATGGAATTTGGACGGGGGTACACGAGGGCCCGTCTGCTAGTTTATGGCGCAATCGCAAAGCGCTAAGAACGACCCACCCCTTGACCGCGCTGTGATGGAGAACGATCGTGGAGTTGAATGGAGAATAGAAGCGGGCAAATGTAGTTCATCTAGTTGTGCGAGGCCAGACGGGTATAATATCTCACCCCATCAAGAGGCTATACAATACCTGAAGGGGTCATATTAGGAGTCCTGCATATCGGCGACCCCTCTCTGAAGATCTGAAGAGTTAGGAACTATCGTGAACAACCGTAATAACAAGCGAAAGTGAACATACCGTAACGCACGTGTTGGGTTCCCACGGCGTGGCCAACACGCGTATCAAACTCGCGCATCAAACTTCGCTTGCTTCGGCAAAGGTATCTGCGTCGCCCACTCGAGAGTCTGGTCACTCTAAAGACATGTTCCGGTTATGCTCATTGCGGCATGAGCGGTCTTACGAACCGCGTATAGGTTCCTTCAACGGGACATGATTGGTCACGGTCATGCTTTCTTCTTTTCCGTCGCCAATTGCCCCCATCGGGTCGTTCCCATGGTTGGGTGGCTCACGGAAGCGCAGAATGTGTGAAAACTTGCATGATGCCCAGTGGCAACACCTTGAAGGAAGCAGAATAGCTCCATGGGCGCGTCGACTGGTCCTTATCACGGCCAAAGAGTTGAAGCCGATGAATTGGTCCTGCAGTTCGAAAGCCGCATGTCCTTCTGAATTTCATAACAGGATCCATCATATCAGACGTGCTGTATGTCAGGACCGGATCGATCGCCGCATTTCCGACCAACTTGCGGAGGATTCGCAACACTTGCCGCTGAAGATGTCACCTGGTCAATCGGAATGAGGCCGTTTTTCAATTTTTCCCACTTGCGGAGAGATGCGAGATAACGAACATCCAAAGATCGTCTTGTTATGGCTGGCGCAGAACTGCCTAAGGCTGTTCTGAATGATTCCCTCTAGCCTGTGGCGAGATAAAATGACTTTATTTCAAAACGCGGACGCCCAGGAGGGACAACGGTGTCCACGCCCTACGCCACATGAAGTATCCGCGTCCACTTCTACTCTCTTCGCACTACGCTTCCATCGGCACGGAGACCACAATTTGTCCAATCGAAAGCTCGAAGATGCCCTGTCAAAGCGGCCGACCAAATTCCTTGATAGATCGAGGTGGTTACTTGACTCAGGGCAGCCCGGATATAGAAGTCCTCAAGTTTTTTACGTTACTTGTCAAACTCCCACGTTCAAGTGCACGGTCCTCTACTTCCAGATCCGCGTATGCCCTCTTTGCTCATCGCCGCGACATGCAGTGGCCGCAGTGGCCATCGTGACCCAAACGACTCATGGTCAAGGATGTATATTACGTCCAGTCGAATAGCATTTAACTCCCGTGATTCGCGGAACGACCACAACCCCAATTCCTTTGCTACAGCCCCGCGGTCTTCTAACAACCCCCCGTTCGAGTTCTTTGCCATCTCATAATGTCTATGAACCAGGCCTTCGGGTTAAACGCGAGCGGTGTCCTAGTGGACAGGATGTTGGGCTATGTCGCCAAGCACACCCCGTCTGAACAGGAGAAGCGAGGAGACAAACGGCTGGAGGACGCCCGTTCCTTGATTCTGGAATATCAGCAAGTAATCCACGCTGATGACCGCGAAGTGGTCGAGCAGAGAATCATTCAGTGAGTGCTCGTTTACTAAGCTTACGTTGCCGCTAATGTCAGATAGTGCGAGAGAGATGAAGACAGGTCTGGATACGAGATGGGGCTTTTCAAAGCTGTTACAGGCCCGAGAATATCGTAAGGCCGCAAAATCCGCATTTTATGCCGCCAAGGTTGTCCCGTCTTGTAACTCTTCGCATACAACTCATCTTGGTACAGACTGCGTCAGACAGGGGCAGAGACAACGCCTATTTCGCCGGGCAACAACCCGATACGTCGTCGGTACCCGGTTGGTTGCACCTTTTACATTTCCCGAATTCTCGAGTCTGACCAACGTGATTCCCTTCGTAAACGAGAAGAGATGAGAGACCATGACCACGTGACTGGCGTCGCCCTCTCCCTTCGCAGAATTTATCTTAGTTGTAAAGACGCATTCCCAACCCACCAAACGAAGGAGGCCTGGGAAGTGACTGTGTGGCACGAAGCGTGTGCAAAGACGGGTTCCAATCTTGAATTGTTTATGCCGTTTGAGCTGGCAAGTCCCGTTCCCACCATAATGTCGCGTGTCCTCACTATTAGTTTCAGTTCGCAGACAGTAACATGAAATTTTTCGTCGACACGAAGACAAAGATCATGCATGTTGTTGAGGCTCAGTATGGCTTTGACACGAGTCATGCACCCGATAGTATCAGCAGCAACGCAAGCCTAGCTCAGGCGTTGTTGTCTGACATGGCCTTTATCTACCGTGTTCGTCTCTCGCCATCACCATTTCTGACCCACTGACCACCCTGCAGGAACCTGACTCTGGTGGGATCCCTCGTCATCCATACCGACATCCCGGGCTCCAAAAGGCGATCAATATCACGTGGTTCCAAGACAAGGAAGCCGACGGGGTCACTTATCACGAACATTTTTCTCCGGTGTCGATCCCAGCCATTGCCTTTATGCTCACAGTGGTGAGGATTGTGTTTATGTCCGATAGCCCGCTTATCTGAAGAATCTGACCATTGTTATCAGGTCGAGTGCTGCATTGATGAGTGGACGGATGGCACGCGCAAGGAGACTGAGTGGGACGAAAATCAGTGCAAGACCGTGTACCAATCGCATATCAGCTCACTCAATGACTTCTGGCAACACGGCATCAACCAAGGGGCGGACTTGTTCGAGCACATACGATGCGATCTCCTTAAGGAAGCCCGGTAGGCGTTCAAGTTACTCTCGTACGTGCGTCAGGGGGTATTTGTTTACTAACGCACCACTCCGCCGGCAGAAAACACGCAGGTGTCCCGCCTGTGCCTGTGACCGAGTTAGGAAGATTCTCCCGAGGCGCCCTGGACGCTGCTCACCAAGAGGACCTCCCCGAGTACACCGATCAGGGTCTTCCAATTCCAGAAATCAACATTGTCTCGGACGATTCGGACGAATGATGGCGCATTGACTCGGATGATTATTTATTTATCATTTCTTTGCGTTGAGTACTCGGATTGGATATCAATAAATTAACAAAATGCTGTATTGTATTATGTAGTAGTACCCATCGCCGTTGTGATTATGTGGGAAACTATTTATACAGGAGGCGGGTGCTGTACTGTAGGCTTCAAACTCCTTCAACGAACCAGTCCTCGGAGTATGTGTCGCAGATGGTTACAAGACGCCCATAGAGCTGGCGCAAAGAGGCGAACCGCTCAGCGGGTTTTAGATTTACCAGTCGGAGACCACCAGCCAAAACGAATGCAGGAATGGCAACACATCTCCCCAGGGACATCTTCGAGTGCACAAACGATCCGCCCTGCCAACCAATATACAGCGTCTTCACAGTGGTAAGGAATGCCAGCCATCCGATGTTGTCTAGTATATGTCGGATCGCGCCAACCTGGACGATCTTCAGAGTCATAGATGGCGAAATATTCCATGTCGGAGCACACAGCGGAAATTCGACTGAGCACGAGGGTGAGGTACGCAACTTGGGTATTTGACCATTCAGAATTCGAGTGTGGAAAATGAACAATAAAGTCGAAGAGCGCGCGAGGAGTCACGATGGGCGTCCAACGACTAGGTTAACTCGGCCATCACCCGGGTCCACTTGCGCTCGATTAAACCTGAGGTTCTCTGTTACCAGTGCGACCGACGAATAGGAAAAGTTGGTGAACCTGAAGATAGTCAAAGCCATACAACGTCATACCGACACGATCTAACTACCACTCCGCCAACACCTCGGCGACCATCTCCCCAGGGACATCTTCGAGTGCACGAGCGACTTGCGCTGCCGACCTTCCATATATGTACAGTGTCTCCACAGTGGTAAGTAGACGAAAGAATGCCACCCATTCGGTGTTGTCGATATAGTCGTGCCAACCTGGATGGCAATCACTGGCATTGATGGCAAGATATTCCAGGTTGGAGCACATAGCAAAAATTTGATTGACTACGAGGGCCAGGTGCGCAACGTGGGTATCTGACCATTCGAATGTGGTGGAAAGGCCAAAATGAGTTCGGGCCCCGTCTGCAAGCCAATGTGGATCGACTCGGAGATTGATCTTAATTTCGTTATCACTAAATTCCACCTCCGCTCGCCTAAACTTGAGATTCTCGGTGCGACAGACGAACAGGGAAAGATGCACGGCCTCTGCCTGCTAGGGCATAGGGAAATGGCTTTGTGCAGAGGGGCGCTCGGGCTGTCAGAGCCGACATGGTACATCCGTCTGCCACCCATCTCCGAGGATAAGGGTCAGTACAGTATGCCCAGAGGTGGGCAAGGCCAGGCGGTCAGTAGCGGTTTCGAACCTGCGAAAGTTCTCGTCAGGGGGCTACCGCTACCCCGACCGCTGCGCCTTCCGAGGCCATTTAGGGAGCCTACCAGTCTTACGACCTACCAGGGGAGTTGGCCTGGCATGGCACGGCGTGGCACGACCCCCGGTGGACTGGTTGCAATTGGGGTGAGTGTGAGCGGGGAGGAGGGAGGCCTCCTGCTTGGCTTATGTAGCCAGCCAGCCAGCACGGCATTGGCACTGCGCTCCCACACGCACTCCGGGAAGCCAAAACGGGCAACCCCTTTCGGGGCCCCGGCTGCACTTCGACGACCCCATGTGGTCCCCATCAGCGAGTATATATCGCTGTGGGACCCCTCTGCCATCCGAAAATCCGATAGCGGCAAAGTTGGGGAAACCCAAGTAGAAAGTCAAGCCCGTCCAACTCCGTTCGGACATCGTTGGGCCGATGCAACGCCGTTCGGAAATCGTTGAGCCGAGGGGCGTCGATTTGGGCCACAAGGTCCTCCGAGTACTCGCTACAACCTGTCTGTGAGAGCGGGAAGGACGACCCGCATTGGGGGATCCGGACGCCTTCCCCTTTGTTCGGGCAGATATATCTGAGAGAACATAATCCAAATGGTCTCGAGCTTGTTTCTCTCCGTCTCGACTATATACCCCCGACCGGTTACATTTCACCGGAGGCGATGGTTGCGGGTCTGTCCGTATTGGCCAAGGTCGCAAGCCGACAAAAGAAGTGTTGGTAATTCTGGAAAGGGGACGCGGCATAAAACGAGTTGTTGTAGACACGGGGTAGATCCACCCAAGAATCCACTGGGAAGGACTGGCACATCCATATCCCGTGAATACCGAGTGGCAAGCTCAAGACATGTGAGCACCGGAAATAGCCCCTGCATCGCCGCGACCACATTTCCCCACTGCGAGTTTCATATTGTAAGCTCGAAGAGGCGTACACGATCGGAATGCTTGAGTAAAGCAAGGACTCCATCTCGGTCATGGGGATTTTGAACGCTATATCTCATGGCGATGGGAAGTGCTGACCAGCTACTGAGATCCTGTTTGACAGGCACTCGGCGGCCGGCCCAGTTTGAAGAGCAAATAAGCAGATCAAGATAGCATGGTGATCCATATATGATTTGTCGCCATATTTGGCAGACGCGCACTAGTCTTCGCCATTCCCACATGCGCCAAGAGGCACCCTTGCAATTGCATAGGTAAAGGGCAAATATTTCTAGAAACATTTCATCTGGGAGTATGTTGATTGTCGCCGCATGCCGGCGACGCTCTCCTGTACCATGTGTCGATGCTGGAGAGGTACTAGCCTGAGGGGATGGACGGGGACAAACGATGTCGTTGAGCAGTGGGGAGGGCATTTGTTCAGTCATCTCAGGGACTACGGTTGGAGGAACAGGAAGTAATAGCGGAGAGTGAATGTGACCCCGGCGATTAAATATTAATTAGGAACATGTCCGCTTCGCAACTCCAAAGTCCAAACGAACTCCAAACGCAGGCTTCAGGCTTCTCCCTTAACATCGCATGTGGGTGCAAGTCGCAACGGTCCTTTAGCTGTGAAGTGCGCGTGCCAGTGTTTCTGTTGAAAGGGAGTACCGCTTCCAACTTGTCTGGTCGTAGGCAGGAAGTGGTAATCAGACTCAAGCCGAGTCTCATACTGACCCGGAGTCGCTACGGGCTACGAATAACATACTAGGCGCGACACTAATACTCTACTTCACCATTTGACGCTTCACTGCGTGACCACTGCAGACGTCATCGCTTCAGTTTGGCCTTCCTTTCCTTGTTGCAGCGCAGTACCCAGGACCTGGGACCCCGTCTAGGCTGTACCATTACCAACCACGGTATACCCAGCGGCTCTACAGACGCGGCTCATGTCGCAGCGCCCCATTCACTGGCGAAGCTATTAACATAGTGTCCTGTACGCTTTCCCGGAGAAGGTTTTCTTCTCACCATCCGCACATATCCTATTCTCTTCGAGGCAATGGACCGGATGCTCTATATCCAATAACCCTATTTACGTCGCAACCGCCTTTCGCGAACGACGAACTGTAGATTTAGGACAACACCGATACTAGTATGCGCTGTTGTCCGCCCCTGACACTTTCTCCGGCACTGAGTTTCACACCCAAACGTTGAGATGTGATTCCTCACAGAACAAATTTGAATGCTGTGTGTGTAGCTTGTGCACTGATTTTGACACTCGTCAATTTGAACATACAACATACATGCTACGTGAAACTTAAGTGTACTAATCCCATGTAACGGCACCGAGGTCATCTTTCTTACGGCTTGAGTATCCTCGCCGACAAGAACTTGTCGATCTGCTCGGCAAAGTACCCCACGTGCGTCTCGAGCGCAAAATGCCCCGAGTCCACAAAGTCCAGCACCAAGTCCTTCACGTCGCGCGCGAACGCCTCGGCGCCGGCCCTAACGAAGATGGGGTCGTTAGCGCCCCAGAGCGCGAGCACGGGCACGCCGCTCGCGCGGAGGTACTCCTGCCAGCGCGGGTAGAGCTTCGGGTTCGTGCGATAGTCGTAGAACAGCGCGAGCTGCGTCTCCTGCTGTCCATCGCGTGCGAGCAGCGCCGCGTCGAGCGTGTACGCCTCGGGCGCGATGCGCGGGAGTAGCGCCTCGGGTACGCCCTGCGTGTACTGCCACTTAGTCGGGCCGAGCTGCAGGAACGGCAGGAGTGCCTGCGCCTCGTGCGAGGTCGTGGAGAACACTGACGCGGCCCAGTACTTCTCGAGCGGCGCCCAGAAGTCCACACCGAGTCCCTCTACGTACGCGTTCCCGTTCTGCGTGATGATCGCGGTCACGCGCTCGGGGTGCCGCACGGCGATGCGGAACGCCGTGGGGGACTGCAACGTTGTCAGCGTCGTTCGGCAGGACGGCGTTGAAGCGAAAGCGAGATGCGTACGCCGTAGTCGAAGATGTAGACCGCAAATTTGTCCACCTTGAGGGCGTTGAGGAAAGCCTCGATGGTCAAAGAGAGGTTGTCGAACGTGTATTGATACTTGCGCTCCACTGGAACTTCGGTGAAGCCGAAGCCGGGCAAGTCAGGAGCCAGGACGCGGAATTTTGGCGCAAGAAGTGGGATGAGCTCGCGGAATTGGAAAGACGACGATGGGAAGCCGTGCAGCAGGAGGAGAACCGGCGCAGTCGGTGGACCTGCGGATCGGTAGAAGACTTTCACACCATCAGCTTCGATGGTATTCAACTCGACTGGAGACATATTGCGGTGGTTATCTTCACTGTAAGCTGGGCCTATATATGCGGACGTTTCCTTTTTCCGGTGGGGGCGCAATCGATGACGTTCGGTCTCAGTTCGGCCTCAGTCAGCCGCATCTGTCAGCTGCCCTTTACTTAGTGCGTATTTCCCACCATCACCTTGTTGCACCGTTGACTGTCGAACGTTGACCGTTGCACGTCGAGCGGAGTCCCCGTGAACAAGGCCCAAGCAGGGGCCCGCACGGCCAGTTCGCACCGGTCCCGGTAGAACACTTCGCGGACCGGGGCTTCGCGCCGCTCGTGGACACGGCAAATAAAAACAATCAAGTTGTATGGAAAAAAAAACAAGACTTAAGTTAGACCGTAAGGTGTGACAGGTGATAAGCAAACTATCGATCGACGTTGAATATTGTCATGAGGGCTCTATGATGCCCTGTGCGTAGCCAACACGGAGGAAATATTCCCTCAGTCCATCTCTGATGTCCTGTGAACTGTCCCGGGCCAGCAACTCCGTCGCGAGGGGGTAAATTGCAGGAAGGTATCGGGCGAACTATGATATTCCCCATCAGCACTCGCTCTCGCAATAACAGAGGGGAGGAAGGACGGCGCACAGCCTTGTCATCAAACTTGCAGAATCCATGAAGGATTTCCGCGACCACCGGCGTCCATGCCGCTATATTTTTGGCTTGAGTATCAGCCTTGAGTTTTGTGTAGTCTTGGAGGACGCCCAATCCAAGCCTGCATGGGAGTCGTCAGATAAGATATCACAGGTTGGCACGCTTGGCTCACGGGAGCAGTCTCTCAGCGACCTGCGGTCGTGCGGTTTGGTGCTCCGGCCGGGGATCGTAGTACATCCGCAGAAGAATATGTACCAAGGTCGCGGCGCTGCTGGATTCTTGCTTTAACAAGTTCGGAAGGTGTTTCATGAACCCTACGAGTACGAAGTCAGACCTTCGGTCATACGCATCTTCTCCGGTGGCCCGACGCGCTTACCGACTTTCCACAGCCCCGTCCGAAGCTCCTTGTCCTCGTTGAACATCCGCGCGAATTGGTAGCTATGGTCTAGCACGCCCATCAATCGTAAGAGGTGCTCTGGAGGTATCGTGCGGTACACCTCATCGTTCCGCAGAAGGTCGTTGGTCGTTTCGATGAGCAGGAGCTGCAGAACGCATTTGACGATGATTTGCTTGAAAACGCGTCGGCGATCGTTCAGCGTCGTCTTAGGGGAGGTCCTTTGATCGTTGTTTGTTGGTGACAAGGGCGCGGGGATGATTGCTTGGCCGTCAGCGTCTATCACAAGGTGAGAAGGATCCCGAATATAGTAAAGACCAGTAATGTACCATTCATCTCCTGAGGCTCTGGTGTACCGCTATCGATCTCAACACGAAGGCTCTCGTCAAATAGTTGATGGGGAGTTGTGGTACGGAAGAGTTTGACAAATGTCGTCGCCACGCGCTCCCACCGAGCGACGCTCAGTTTCTTGACATTATTCTCGAGCAGCTGTTGCAAACATGATGTGCCTATCCGCGCGAGGGTGTCGTTCTCTGCAAAGAAGATTAGCATCAACTGTCTTTGTAACGAATACAGGAGGCGTACCCTGGCAAATGCAAACACACAGGAGGTCTAATAGACCGTCTAAGAACCTCTCCAGAATGTCAAAGTAGAACGTATATAGGTCAATCAAGTCCCGAAGGGCCTGGATCATGGTCGTGGATAACCAGACGCTCATATCCTCCTGCGTGCTAAACCGAGAAATGTCCTGGCTCGATTTAAGGACGGCGAAAATGGGGAATAGGAGTTCCTGGCAGACGGTGTCCCAGAACTCGACAGGGAACGACGCCCCGTGCTTCTTGAGAGTATTGAAAAGAGAATCTAACGCCCTGCATCCGACGTTGCGTGAGCGTGAGGTACGGGAAAGTATTTGTCTATGCTCACAAACGTCGCACTTCAAGGTCTTCTCCGTTCATTATGATGTCATAGAAACCGAACAGCACAGGGAACCAGTACTTGATCATCGGATCCTCGACCCCAATATTTTGCGGGCCAGCAGCGGTGAGACCACACTCTGGCGTGTTCAGCATGACCGGAATGACGCCCCGGAGCATGGCAATCGCAAGCAGACTGATCTTCTGGTACTTGCTGACCTTGCAAAAGTCGGTGATGCATACAGTCAAATCAGCGAAGGCGCCGTATCGGACGATGGCCACGAAGTGTTCCTTGTTCAGGCGGGTGACGATCTCAAACGCGGAGTTTGTTATTCGTTCTGTAGGTGAGATTAGAGAGCAGTATATCACAGAACTTTTAATGCCACATGCCGGTCAAAACTTTTGATGCCGCCGAAAAAACGCCGAACATTGTCCGCCAACCGGAACGCATATTCTGGACGCGAGCTTGGATCATCTGCTGAAGGCATTGGAGTACCTGTACGAAACGATAGGTCTTTGCACAATCTTTTTGATAAAATTTTGGAGCCATACCATATCTCGAATGTCCGGATTCGCGTTGTGCGTCATGGTGTACTCGAACGGTCTCAAGAAATCCTTCTGGAACTTGAAATGAGGCAGCTCCTCTTTTTCGAGGAACCGCATAGCAAGTTGCCGCAGCGAGTCGAGGGCGAAGAACCCGACATGAGGATTACTATGACAACAGACCTACAGGATAATTAGCCTCGCGATGGACACGTGAGTCCGAAGGACGGTCTCACCTGATTGAAGTGCTCTCCGAGAATATCCCACAGATTCGACCATTCTAAACGAATACGACTCATGTTATAGTACGAAATTTCGACGAGCTTTTGTAGACTGAAAAGCCTTGGATGTTGGGAAAGACCCGAGGACTGGATCTCTTCCCATGATACATCGCACAGGGCTTGAACGAAGTCGATGATAGCGGTCTGCCGATACGTCATTGATACACCCTAAACAGCATATTTGGATAGTACGCACCCCCGATAAATAGTGACTCAGTGAGAAGACCATGTCCGCCGCGACAGTGATGTGCGTTGAGCGGCTCTCGTTCGCCAGTTCCTCATTAGGAAGTTTGCGAATTTTCCTGGGAGAAAGAATTGATCAAGGGGCGGAAGGATAGAAGTTTTGCCTTACCCTTTCCGACCATCCGGAACGTCGACGCCGCTACTGATCAGCTGCATGTGCTCCAGCTGGCTAACACAAGACAGGACCTCGTGCCAGGAACCCTTGAGATTGTTGCCCTCGGTGACCGCCACGTCCAGCAAGGCTTTGATAGCCTCCATGTTCTTGGCCTTCATCTCGCCCAAATTATTGAGGAACGTGAACTTTCCCAGAGTGGTCACGAAGGCATTACGCTCCAGCTCGAGGTCAAAGAAGCACACGATACGGATCGCGTTCTTGAATCCGTCGAGGCACAGTTCGACGATCTCCATGTCATCCGTCTGCTGCAACGGCCCGGAGATGCCGGCCAGCACCGGTATCCACGCAACCTCAAACATTGGCCGAACGTGGACGAAGTGCGAAGCGCTGTAGAACTGGTCGCTCATCCTCGAACCCTTGCGTTGAGAACGCATCAAGGTCTTGAACAGAGCCTGTTTATGTGCGTCGGTAATTCCAGTCGTTGAGATTGCGGTCCGACTCACCTCGGTCTTGTTGGCCATGCCACTCGATTGAAGCATGTATGCCTCTCGCTGGAGGTCCCGCCCCACCGTGACCAGGGCACCTGCAATACCCGGACCTGAAGCGGGGATCTGCCCAAGGGAGGCGTCTATCTCGTCCTTCATACGAATTTCGTTGTTCACGATTTCATCGTAGATAGTGGACAGGAGTTCCTCGGGGAGGTCAGCATTATCATTGATCCCGCGATTGTTCTTGATGAAATCGTTCTTTGTCATCCGGTGCTTGACCACAGGGTTATGCGCGTCCGTGTTCAGCATGATCGTTGAGTAGGACAGCACGTAGGCGGCATCTATGAGACCCTCAGTACGTAACTAAGAGAGGTGGGGTTGGCACGCTCACCTGCGTTCGCGAATGGGGTTTGTGCGTTTCCTTCGATGTATCGCTCCGCGAATTTGAGCATAAAGCGGTCGATCTTCTGTGCTTCTCCAGGAAGACGGAACGCCTGTAAGAATATGCGGAGAGCGTCGACGAACTCGGTATTCCGGAAGTCAATCATGTCGACGAAGGCATGCATGGTCGCGACGTTGACCTCGTCCCTGGAGGGCATCAGCGACACAACTGGAAGAAATTGGGAATAGCGTACACGTCACCCAGGTACTCGCCAATCATGGCCTTGCTCAGTCCATCCGTATTGAGTAGGAAGTTGGCTACGTCGTGGGGCCCATTTCCTGAGATAAAGCCAGCTTCGATGAGGAATTCGATGCCCTAACCGAGCGTGGGGAGGTGTCAATAACCTCCGGCGTGCAAAAAAGCACCACGCACCTTCTTTGGCTTCTGGTTAAACCGCCTGATCCCCTCCATCAAGGTCGTCTTTTTTTGTTTCGCGCTCTCGAATCTGCTTGGGTCATCTGTTATGTCTGGGGTCCCACCTCTCGCGACATCTGGGAGCGGAAGTCGATCGAGCGATGCAGACGCGTCCGGCACGGGTGCGTTGTTGCCGGGCTCTTCCGACGATGTACTCTTCCCGGTTCCCCAGGCCACAAGGGAGCGGAGAATAGAAGCGAGGCAGTCAAGACCCTGTCGGCGAAGCTGCGCCTCTGATTGGCCGAGCGTGGCCGGGTCTACGGCAGCTGGGTGGCTAAGGGCGGTAGTACTGAGGGACGGCGCTACATTCGCATTCTGCAGCTTCGTTTGTTGTTGTGGAACGTTGCTCACGGCGTCCGCATTCTTTTGGCTCGCGGTGCCGGCTGGTGTGCTGCTGCTACTAAGTTTTGTGATAACATTAACTAGGCTGGAGAAGCGTAAGGACGGGTCTCTCGCTGCGCTGAAACCAATTCAACAACTTACCGCTCGTAAATGTTGTCGGAAGCCTCGCTATCACAGTCGTAGTTGATATAGATATCGACAAGCGCCTGCGGGTCCTGACAAAGCCTCAAAAGCATTGAGAGGATGACGGCCTTCTGCTTCAACGTCGAAGTCTTCATTTCCAAGATTGGGATAAAGATTTCGTGAAACAAAACTTCGATCTCCTTCTTTAGCTTGGCGCGTAGGCCAGATAGAGTGCGCCAGAATATTTCAACGCTTATCTCGAAAACTTGCGGTACAGGGCTGACAGCGTTACGACTGAGGCACAGACAGAGGTACTGATTCGCCATCTGGACGAAGGAGCTTGCCTCGCGAGAACCAGAGGAATATATCATAGATGTAGGAGACACGAAAATGTCCATGTGAGAGCTGAGGATGATTAGCACCATGTGCAGCGAGAGCAACTTTGAGCGCATGCCGTGCGACTTCAAGTCGCGTTCACTGGAATAGTCGATGAGTGACAAAGTAGAAAGCAATGACGAAAAAAAAACTGCTCGGACCTTTCGGTATTCAGCGGCTTCATAGTAAGCTTACACATTGCACGGAAGACCAGGAATGCATCTTTGAGAAAGAGGTCGTGCATAGTCAAGGGTCTAGGACTAGCGGAACCATTAAGGTGTAATCCATTGTGCTCGGGATGTTCTCTGCGAGGAAGTCAACTCGCGAACCCATTGAGCCTGACGCGCTACTTACAGGTGTGAAGGATATGCATCCGACACCTCGGAAGGCGTGGAAACAGTAGCTCCTTGCTCGCCGTGTTCCTCCTGAATAATCAAGGTACTCCCAGTTTCTGCTTCCGAGGAATTCCGTGATGCTGAAACTGAAGACGTCCCGTCCTCTGTGGGCAACGAAGGCGCAGGAATAGAGTCAGGTGTCGAAGGTGCGACGGAAGCACGGCCCGAGGAGACCGCGCTTGCGCCTGAGTCCGCGACGCTTTCACGACTCAGGTGTTCGAATGGAGGTACCGTCCTGCAGCGCGCGAACACATGATTCACCATCTGCGTGAGCCCACCCTGAGCGACTGTCTGATTGACGGGATCATTGCTCATAAGGAAAACATTATACACGGTGCGCACTGCCTTGAGCAGTGAGCTCTGATGAGCGAGGATGGTCGACGAGAGTACAAGTGCGAGGAGCGCCCTCACGACCTGCAGCGAGACGGTATCCGGGGAAGTTTCGGTATGACAAGATGTAATGGTGTGTACGACGAGGTCCACCAGCGAGGGCTCGGGTATGCTGGAGTGAGAGTCGCGACGGCCAGGTGCGGGCGACGCGGGCGGGGATGGCAACGAAGCGACGTGCGAAGAGTCGTCAACGAAGAACGCGTGAGAGACGAGCTTGGTGATACAGTCCAGTGAGGCAATCATCAGTTTTTCGGAGCCCGTTTCGCACGCAAGCCGTAGGGGTTCAAAAACGTCGCGAGGTTGGTCACCTGCCAGGTCCGACCGAACCAATTCGAGCGCTCTGTGGGTACTCTCTCGGAGCGGCTTGGACTTCTTGGCCTCGCGAGAAGCAGCAATCGTCTCAAGAGCGGAGGTAATGAGCACCGAAGAGACGGGATTCCCCCTGGGGAGGGTGAGCGAGCGTCGGTGCATGTTTCCCATTGGGGAGGACGCGGAAGGTAATGAATTCGTGGACATGGACGGCGATATTACGCTGTGGTTGCCATTTGGCTGTACACGGGGCAAACTTTCCCTGCGCTGAGTCGAAGATACAGGAGCCGTTGTCTTTTCCGGAGGTGGTGGTGGCGAAGAGGGGGAAGCGGGGACGTCGGGGAGGGGAAGGTGCTTAGGCTCGGGTTGTGCGACCTAATTACCCTTTTAATCAAGTAGTAACAAGGAGAAGAAGGAACACCTACGCTGAGAGTTGAAGGGACAGCGGGCTCGGACTGCTGCGTGCTTGAGTCATGGTTTTGGATGCGCTCGCCGGGCGCAGGGTGTTCATTTAAAGAAGCAGGAACAGCCTGGATGTCTTCCTGAGCTTCATCATGTTCAGATAACAAGGGGAAATGATGAAGACTCACGTCGGGATTGTCGTCTTTCAACGGAATGTCGTGGAGACCATCCCCATTGTCGCCGTGAGACACAGACCTCTCCTGCGCACCCTCCTCGACGCTGGGTTCGATTTCTACGGGATCCGGGACCAATTCCTCCAACGTGTTCTTCACGTTCGTGTCTGCGTGTCCAATTGATGTGCCATTTATGGCGGGCGGCTCGTCGTCGCCAAGATTTGCGTGTTTTGAAGGCGGAATTTCTGCTTCTTGTGAAAAGCGAGACGACCGATCGCCGTCCATAACCACTGAGACAGTAGACTGTGTGCTCGCGTACAGAGCAGCAGCCGATGGAGGTAGCTGACGCGGCGGTGGCTGAGTGAGATGATGGGATGGAGGAATATTGGCGGGCGCTCTCGCGGCTACGACTCTCGGCGGTCGACGCGCGCCCTAATTTTGGCCGTTGCCCGTTCTCTCCATGGCCTCGATAATACCCCAAAACGCATCCGCGGCCGTCCTTAAACCTTCGGAACCTGTACCAGAGGAGGCTGTAGCTGTTCAAGGCCCCAACTTCGATGAACGTTTAACTTTGGATTCTCTGCTTGGGTCTTATGAACGTATAGGCTTCCAAGCAAATAGCCTCGGTAAAGCGATCCACATCGTAAACAAAATGGTGCGCCCTTATCCCATCACCAACTTGAACTTGTGGTCATGCAATCAATCTCCACAGCGTCATTGGCGCCTCTCCGATGAGCCGATCCCTGAGGACGAGAACGAGGAGCGTTCGAATCCGGAGTTCCGTGCGCGAACTCGCTGTAACATCTTTCTTGGCTACACCTCAAACCTCATTTCCTCCGGGTTGCGTGAGGTCATTCTGCACCTTGTGAAGCATAAACATGTCGCGTGTATCGTTACCACCGCCGGCGGCATCGAGGAGGACTTTATCAAATGTCTCGGAAAGACGTATCTCGCCGACTTCTCCCTCGATGGCGCAGACCTTCGTAGACGCGGCATGAATCGTATCGGAAATCTTGTCGTGCCGAACGACAACTACTGCAAGTTTGAAGACTGGCTCACGCCAATATTGGATACGATGCTCGCGGAGCAGAAGGCTAGCGGTCAAGTATGGACGCCCAGCTCATTCATTCGCCGCTTAGGGAAGGAGATCGACAATGAGGAGTCTGTATATTACTGGGCATATAAAGCGAGTATGAGTTGTTCCTCTCCCATACCCGTTGCTGAGCCTGCCGTAGAACAACATCCCCGTTTTCTGTCCCGCCCTGACGGATGGCTCCATCGGAGATATGATCTACTTCCATTCGTTCAAGTCGCCTGGTCTCGTCTTGGACATAGTTGGGGATATTCGAGCCCTGAATGAGCTCGCTCGTACGTCCATCAAGGCGGGTATGATCATTCTTGGCGGGGGGGTCTGCAAGCACCAGATCGCAAACGCAATGCTCATAGTGCGCGTCATCGTCCCTCGATAAAGATGGTTCCTGACAGTCGCTTAGCGTAACGGTGCCGATTATTCTGTGTTCATTGTACGCCTCGAACCTACGTCATACTCCCCTCGCTAACTCATTTGCGCAGAACACTGGCCAGGAATTCGATGGTTCCGATTCAGGCGCACGACCGGATGAGGCCATTTCTTGGGGGAAAATCCGTGCTGGCTCAGAGTCTATAAAGGTGGGTTCTCATGTCTTTCTTTGCCTCACACTGACTCACCGTATATATACCAGGTTTTTGCAGACGCCACGCTAGTCTTTCCTTTGTTGGTAGCTGCGACCTTTGCGCAAGATGTACGATAATCAAAAGTGACTTACATTCATTACGCGCGCCGCAACTCGAGATCTAACACCGCCATGATTGCGCGCTCTGAGCAACTGCTAACTGTTTAAGGCAACCGTGACTCACGTGATGTCGATCAACGTATGCCCTGTATGCCCGAGCATAAATATTTCTCGGCGTGCTGGGCCAAAGCCACAGCTTGATGTAGGCTATCAGGCTCCTAGCAACGCGACGTTAGAGCTAATGGGGATTTGGTTTTCAAGGTTCAAAATCTTGTAGCGAACACGCTTACATGGACAGATCACCATGGTTCCCTCTCGTCTCCATTATCTCGCTGTTCCAATGCTGTGAATCTGTCTGTGGTTCGCTTCTTTATGTGGTGTAACTCCCAGAGCTTCCGCGATTCTTCTATTGTGCTTCATTTGTACGGTTTCCACCTTTGGCGGCATCATGAGCGGTAACTTTGTGTTACTTCCAATGAAATCTGACGTCTTGTGGAAGTGGCTTTTATTATCCGATGTGACTGCCTAGGGTACCGCAGCCACAGATATACTTCCGTCAACGAGTCGTCCCTTGGTGTATATATGGCTCTACCTCGCTGGACGGCTAACCATCACGGCGCTCCCTGCGGTTTGATTTAGCTGGGCGTTTTTTTTTCCCATTGAAACCTGGCGTTCCCTCCCACATCAATCTCCTATGGATACCCGCCCGCACTCACCCGAGACAGCCGCCTTCGTCGCATCCTCCCTGGAGGCTTGGAACAGGTTTTTCTCAGCCGGGGATGATCAGAGCGACGTCGACTCTACTCGCCAAAATCTTTCAATGCCCGAGGATCTCGATAGTTTAATGGTGGACTCTATTGAAGACGCCCTCCTTTCTGTGTTACCTATGCCACTCAAATCCGACCAGACCTACGAAAAGCTGGTGTCCGTAATGGGTTCGTCCTACTTGGAGCTCGCAGAATTGGTTGGTGTTTATTCGATCTCGTATTTACCGGTTGTCAACTTACGACGCACAGGATATCGTCCGCTTGGAAGTCATTGTCAAGGATGTATACAAGCTCTTACGAGACGCGATCCTCACTGGATACTCTCGTCGCTGGGCCGAGTTCGATAGTTGGTTGGATTTCGGCCACAAACTCTCAAAGGTCCTCTTAGCCAAAAAGGCGGTGGCAATGCCGGACGAAGAGGATTACGATGGCGACGTTGACTCGGAGTTGTCCGATTGTGAGAAGGATCCCCACTTCACGCTGGTCGAGAATGGGGAGGATCCCGCGGACGACGCATTCATACGGGAACTTTACTCGCGTGGTATTAAGGAATTATTGGACTTTGACGATGTGGCGTACTGAGAAGCAGAATGAGAACGAGGGTCCCCCTTGTATACCAGAGCGTCGACGAAACTGATGGGCTTGCGCCTTGTATTAACACTATGCTTGTTCCGAACCCTTATACCCAATAATAGCTTCTGATCTTACACAACGACAAAGCGTGTCTTACTCGTGATGATTGCAGGCTCCGGCGCTTCAAAAAAAGCCGTGTCAATCACGTGAACATGCCCCCCAAAAGGTCGCCGCCCGACACGCTCCCGCCGTCTTCCCACCTGCCAACCCTCACCCCGCCCGCGGCGCCACGCGCGACCCACCACTCCTCAAGGCTATCCACCACAGCCGCGGCCGCCCAAATGGCAGCGCGCAACGCGCAGACGGCGGCGGCGCACACCACGGGGAGCCCCCACAGGCCCGGCCAGCGCACCTCCGCCCATATCAGCGCACGCTGCGCGATGGAGTTGCCCAGAACAGTTACGGTAGTACCGCCGCCACCGGGCGTCGGCGGCGGAGGGGCGAGGCGCGCGCGCAGCTCGACGAGCAGCCCTGTGACGAGGACGGCGAAGACGAGCGGCGGGGCGGCTGCGCGGAACATGGCTGTCTGGGACGAGGCTATCTTTTGGCACTGGCGATGCGGGCGACGCACTGGGGGAGATACAAGGTCTGGGCGGTCATGATCAGGAGGACGAAAGGCAGCTCGCGTGTCGGCGGAAGGCGATATACCATCTTGCATGCTCTCGCTCATTACGGAACGTAATACGGGACTTTTCAAAAGATGTGGAGATGCTGGTGGACTGTGCCAGACGGGACACGGAAAGGCGTTCCTTCTGAATCGCTTGAATGATCCAGGCGGAAAGGTCCAAGTTATGATATAATGACCGTTCGGAGCGAGGCCGCCGGCTAAACCCGGTAGGCAGGCATGTTTTCCTTGCCTTGACTAGGCAGAGACTGCTTACAACAAATACGGTCCCACACCCAATCACGACAGTATAGTATAATGGATACCACTACAAAGTGCATCACAGAGGCTCGTGAATATGCTGATACCCAGTTCAAGTCCCAAAGCAGAAAAAGATAAATCAATAAACTCCTATGCGCCATCATTCGTCCCAGTCGTCATTGATATCTGGAACTCGAAGACACTAATCGGGGTACACAGGTAGGTCCTCTTGGAGAGCAGCGTCCAGTGCACCTCGGGAGAATTTTCCTAACTCGGTGACGGACACAGGTGGGACACCTGCGTGTTTTCTGCCGGCGAAGTTGTGCGTTAGCAAACAAGTGCCTCATGACGCATATGCGATAGCAACTTGAACTCCTACCGCGCTTCTTTGAGGAGATCGCCTCGTATGTGTTCGAACAAGTCTGCGCCTTGGTTTATGCCGTGTTCCCGGAAGTCATTGAGTGAGGTAATGTGTGATTGGTACACGGCCTTGCACCGCATTTCGTCCCACTCGGTCTCCTTGCGCGTACCGTCCGCCCACTCATCGATGCAGCACTCGACCTGATAATAGTGGACGGAACATCAAAATCTGCGGGTTTTCGAACATAAAACCCTTACCACCGTGAGTATAAAGGCAATGGCTGGGATCGACATTGGAGAAAAATGTTCGTGATAAGTGACCCCATCGGCTTCCTTGTCTCGGAACCACGTGATGTTGATGGCCTTTTGGAGCCCGGGATGTCGGTATGGGTGATGAGGGCTCCCGCCGGGGTTAGGTTCCTGCTTGATGGTTGGTGAGTCGTAAATAGTGATGACGAAGGACAAACGCGGTAGACAAAAGTCATGTCAGACAACAACGTCTGAGCAAGGCTTGCGTTTTTGCTGATACTATCGGGTGCATGACTCATGTCAAAGCCATACTGAGCCTCGACAACGTGCATAATCTTTGTTTTCGTGTCGATGAACAATTTCATATTACCGTCCGCGAACTGAAACTAATAGTGAGGACACGTGATGTGGTGGGAACGGGACTTGCCAGTTCAAACGGCACAAATAATTCAAGATTGGAACCCGTCTTTGCACACGCTTCGTGCCACACACTCGCTTCCCAGACTCCCTTCATTTCTGGAGTTGGGAACGCATCTATACAACTGAGATAAATTCTGCAGAGAGAGAGAGCGACGCCGGTCACGTGGTCGTGGTCTCTCATCTCTTCTCGTTTACGAAGGTTGGTCAGACTCGAGAATTCGGGAAATGTAAAAGATGCAACCAACCGGGTACCGACGACGTATCGGGTTGTTGCCCGGCGAAATAGGCGTTGTCTCTGCCCCTGTCTGACGCAGTCTGTACCAAGATGAGTTGTATGCGAAGAGTTACAACTTACAAGACGGGACAACCTTGGCGGCATAAAATGCGGATTTTGCGGCCTTGCGATATTCTCGAGCCTGTAACAGCTTTGAAAAGCCCCGACTTACTTCCTGTGCGTTTACGGTTACAGAACGACCTGAGAGCCGGCAAACTGCGATGAACTTGACAACGGATAATGCCAGCTGGCCCACTAGGTTAATTGAGCTGAGGGCTGGGAACACTTCGGCGACCGTCTCCGTGGTGACGTCTTCCAGTGCAAGAGCGACGTGCCCCGCTAACTCCCGAGATACGTGCAAGGTCTGCACTGCAGAAAATTGACGGAAGAGGTGCAGCCATTCGGCGTTGTCCACACTTTCTAGTTGATTATCCTCGTCCCCCTCGAATTTGAGCTTGAGATCAATCACATGAGAGAGGACAGTGGAACGGTGGCTGAGCACTTCGGCTATGTGCGAAACTTGCCAGTCAATTCCTTGGCATAAGATGGAAGTCCTGACAGGAACCCGGTTTGAATGGCGTGGAGGACGTTGATATAGCTCGAGGGAGACCATGCGAGTGGTAAAGGTTACACCCGCATACCTGAAGAGGGTTAGCTCGGGATCTTCAGAACGCTCGATGAACTTGAACGGTTGCGCAACCTGGAAGTTTACAAGCTGATTTAAGTACGTTATGTGGATTTGGTTTAGTTGAGGGCTGTCGATTCGGGAAACGAGACCTTCCAGATACTCGCTAGCGCCCCTGAAATCAATGGAGGTGAGAGAAGGGAGGACAATCCGTGTTACGGGAGGCGTGCGTATTCGATCAGGGCGGGAAGTAGCCGATTGAAATCCGATGTGAAATGTTTCGAGCCTGGGCAATGCAGCCAAATACATGACCATCGCCTCCGGTGAAATGTAACCATTCTGGGGGATATCGTAGAATTTGAGACTGACGAGGTCACTGGAAGACGAAAGAAGCGTTGGTAATGATGGAAAGATAATGCCTCCTAAGGTGATCCGCTGTAAACATGGAGCGGCTCCACCTAAGAAACCATCGAGAAGGACAGGCGCATTCCCATCTTCTGATTTAAGCTTAAGATGTTTCAGTGCCGGAAAAGGCTCTTGCATCTCCGTGGTGACCCTTCCCAACTGCGAGCTCGGTAGGTTAAGGTAGACACGGTGTATACGATCGGTGTGCTTGAGTGCAGCAAAGAGGTTGTCTTCATCATAAGAAGTAAGTCTCTGGTGATGGCCACACTCGATGACAATAGGGAAGAAGGGTGGCCAGACACTCAGATTCTTTCTCACAGGAGTTCTGTGTGTGCAGAGAAGTTGGAGGTCAAGATGGAGTGGTGATTCGAGTACGATTTGACGCCATCTTCGGCAAACATGCACCAGTCCGAGCCATCTATTTGATTCAGGTATATGGGGTGACCAAAGATCGTCGTCCATTCGATACCAGTAAAATATTTCCAGTAAAACATCCTCTGGGAGCGAGTCAATTGTTGCCGCGTGCCCGTAATTCTCGCCTGTGTAACACAAGTCGGCACCCGGTGCGATTCTTCGATGTTCAAGCCTTTGAACGGTAAAATACATACCTAACGTTTTCTTGAAACTGCCGCAGACGAAGAGGAAGAAGCTTTTAGTCCATCGGCTAATTGCAAATAGCCGCGAGTATTGGGTCAAATGGTGTTCGAATGTGGCAAAGAATAGCCCTGGACACACCTCAGGCTGTGAGAGGTCATCGGTGATGGGTGCTGAAGAAAGCTCGTTGGAGAGTAAGTTAGGCTGTGTGCATACCGCATGCCCTACGTACTCGGGGAACGTGTTCGAGTGAATAACGTCATCCTAAATTACTCAGGGCAGAAAAACTTGAATTTGTGAAGTGATTCGCCGGGCCCGGGCCAGGACTAGCCTGGCTCTCAGCGCGGCTTTAAGCGCCTGAGTCAGGCGCTGGCACGCTCGGACTTTGACGATGTGGCGTACTGAGAAGCAGAATGAGAACGAGGGTCCCCCTTGTATACCACGCCCTCAGAGGGTCGACGAAACTGATGGGCTTGCGCCTTGTATTAACACTATGCTTGTTCCGAACCCTAACGACAAAGCGTGTCTTACTCGTGATGATTGCAGGCTCCGGCGCTTCAAAAAAAGCCGTGTCAATCACGTGAACATGCCCCCCAAAAGGTCGCCGCCCGACACGCTCCCGCCGTCTTCCCACCTGCCGACCCTCACCCCGGCCGCGGCGCCACGCGCGACCCACCACTCCTCAATGCTATCCACCACGGCCGCGGCCGCGCAGATGGCAGCGCGCAACGCGCAGACGGCAGCGGCGCACACCACGGAGAGCCCCCACAGGCCCGGCCAGCGCACCTCCGCCCATATCAGCGCACGCTGCGCGATGGAGTTGCCCAGAACAGTGACGGTGGCAGCGCCGCGGGCATCGGTGGCGGAGGGGCGAGACGCGCACGCAACTTGACGAGCAGCCCTGTGACGAGGACGGCGAAGACGAGCGGCGGGGCAGCTGCGCGGAACATGGCTGTTTGGGACGAGGCTATCTTTTGGCGCTGGAGATGTGGGCGACGCGCTGAGGGAGATGCAAGGTCTGGGCGGTCATGATCAGGATCAGGAGGAGGAAAGGCGGCTCGCGTGCCGGCGGAGGGCGAGATATCACGTTGCACGCTCTCGCTGTGCGCTATCATGCCGAATTTTTCAGTGCTGTTAAAAAGACGAGTCGATATGTCGGTGGGCCGTGTCAGATGGCGGTGAGGACTTGGAGGAGCGTTCCTTCCAGATCGCGGGAATGGTCCAGGCGGAAAGGTCTATGATATAATGACCGTTCGAAGCGAAGCCGCAGGGTAGACCAGGTAGACAGACGCGTTTTCCTCCACTGGGCAGGGATGGAAGACCTAAGAAGGGGCTGTGAAATTGCTTAACGGACCAGAGCCGGACCAGAGCCAAATGTGAGTGTACGTGCTAAGGCACCCACTGCTGCTCAGGGTAATTCTCCTGAAAGAAGGTTTGAACGGTTATAAGAGCGTCGCTGTGTTTCTAGAGAGAAGCCGTAGTACGGACGAGCGACGAGAGCTGAATGTCGCTGAACGCCTGAGTGGGAGGGATAAGGCGCAAGATAAGTTAACGGCGACTCGGACGAAGCTCTCTGCGCCAGGCACGCCCCAGTCACGCCACATGCATCTCTTCCCACCCGCAACACGCGCAATGAGCCTGAGTCTGTTGGAGGACTTTGAAGAGTTAGGAGAGTCCCATGGCGCCCGTCTGTATATTACAACTTACAATAAATACGGTCTCACACAATCAACAACAGTAATGGATACTACCAGAGAGTGCACACCGGAAGCTCGTTAATGGCATCCAATTCCAAACGCAAAGAATGATAGATAAATAAACACACATGCGTCTTTTTTTTGAAGAATTTCTATTCCGGAGCAGTATCATCTACAATCATCTACAATACTAAAGCAAAATGTTTGTCTTCGGAGTGAGCGGAGAACGAACACTACTTAATGTGCTCTTGCGTCTTTATTTGACTGTGCCAAACTTTTTTAGAATCCGAGCCGATGCTTGGCATCTGTAGGCCTGCTGTGTCGTCATTTTTTTGGTCTCGGCTTCACTGATTTCTTTCCTTGAATACACTTTTTTCAATGGTGTTTTGCCACATCAGACTCAGCGTTCGAATTGCTATTTTAAATGTGGCGGATTCGTTCCGCCGGAGGTCCGAGCGGCGGTGGCGTCCGCGTGCATCACGCTCGGCCTCGGGCTCGTGTTTCACCTGCCCACTCAATTTTTGGACCCGGCCCCTCTAGGGCATGTACGTTTCTGGCTTTGTCCGTTTCTCGCGCGTTCTACCGGCTTCGATACGTTACGATTTGCAGATTCGGAAAGCTGCTCAAGGCAGCTATGATGCTTATGATGTATGTGTATTATTACTGTGACTTCATTCTCCTGAATGTTCCTCGCGCGTTCCCGTTTTCGTCTGAAGGACGTTTTGCAGCCTCGAATCAGAGACAAGCGTGACGTGTATCCGCTTCGGTATCGTGCCCGAAGGTCTGTGCGTCTGACCGACTTACTATACTGCTCCCCGAGCTTCTTACTCACGCGTTTTCGATTGTTTTGAAAATGCTTTTCATACTACTGTACGTGTACTTATAAAATACGGCTCAAAAGGAGCCCACAAATGTAACAAACGATTTCTTGACTCGTCCAAATCCCCTGTGTGCTCTCGCAAAAAAACATTCTCACTCGCGCTCGTATTCTCCATTTCGACTTAACATTCTCGCGGTCACTTGCACGTGACCGCTCCTATCCTCGGCCGTCGCCTATAACCTTACCAGGTTATGGGCCCTGTCGCTGCCCATTAATCAGTACGAGCCCCTATATATATATTTGAACACTTACTTTTGTTGTGAGATGGGAGGACAATTGCTGTGATGAACGACGAGTACAAGATCAATATTCTCAAGTTAGCGGCCGATGGGTCAAACTGGGTGACGTACCGAGACCGCATGAAGTATGCGCTCGATACGCGCGGGTGGGCCAATCATTTGACGGACACCACTGTGACCCAGGCATACAAGGATGCCGGCGACGTAGGGGGCCTGAAGCCTGAACCGCGCTGGAAGGTCGATGAGGCCGCAGTCCGGCAGCTCATCGTTGCGTCCGTGCCCGACAGCGTCTTCAACCGCATCAAAGGCGGAGCCGATGCGAAGTCCGTATGGGACGAGTTGAAGAAGATCTTTGAGGGGCGGACGAGAAATTTGTTGATCGACCTGGGGAGGAAGCTTCAAAACACAAAATGCGGAGAGGATGAGGACGTACGCGCTCATTTCGAGTTACTCACTAATTTTCGCGAGCAGTTGGCGGCTATGGGACAGACCATCAGCGACGAGCAATACACCAATACGCTGCTGGGTTCCTTACCTCCTTCATATGACGCCAACATCAGTATCATTACCACCAATGCCGACATGAGCGCAACCACTATCACGCCTGCGACCGTCATCCGCATCATCACGGATGAGTACGACAAGCGTTCCCTCCGCAAGGCCAAGCCCAAAACCTCCCAAGTCGATGCTTTCGCCGCAGAAGCCCAGAAGCAGAAGAAAAAGAAGCGCGACATCGAGTGCTTCAATTGTCACAAGAAAGGTCATTTCAAGACCGAGTGCTGGGCAAAAGGCGGCGGGAAGGAAGGCCAAGGGCCGAAGAACAAGAGCAGCGCGAAAGATGGCGCCGCAGCAGTCACCGAGCAAAGCGGTGACATAGAGGCGTGGGCCGTCATCGAGGCTGTTGACGAAGAAGAGTGCACCGCCGAGGTGTCGCAAAGCCCGATCAAGATGGCCGAAGAATCACCTGGAGCCACTATGGTGGAAGCTGAGCTCTATGACTCGGGAGCCTCTTGTCACATGTCCCCATTCCGACATAAATTCGCCACGTACCAGCCTATTGCCCCTCGTCCTATAGCTGCAGCCGACAAGCGTATCTTCTATGCCGAAGGCGTCGGTGACTTGAAGATCGATGTGCCGAACGGGGATGTCTTGACCCCGGTCCTGTTGAAGGACGCCTTGTACACGCCTCAGATTGGACTTACCGTGGTGTCTATCGGGCGCATTGCTAAGGCCGGCTATTTGGTATCTTTCGAGGACAATCATTGCAAGATTGGCAAGCAAGATCGGATCGTAGGCAACATTCCCTCAACGGGAAACGGCTTATATAAAGTCGAACACGAGTTATTGGCTGCCGCAGCTCTAGAACAAGTCAACATTCTCACGCTCCATCGGAGGCTTGGGCACGTGTCACTTGACACAATCCGAAGCCTCATACGCGTTAACGCGGTTACTGGGCTAGAGATAATAGACGACGGCACCCCTTTCTTTTGTGACTCTTGCGAGTATGCTAAGGCAACCCGCAAGACTATTCGCAAGGAGCGAACGGCTCCTCTGGCTGATGCTTTTGGCGACGAGATCCACACCGATCTCTGGGGGCCTTCTCCTCTCCTGAGCTTAGGAAATCGCAAGTACTATGTCACTTTCACCGACGACTATACTCGCTTCACTCGACTTGCGCTCCTACGCTCTAAGGATGAAACTTTGGAGGCCTACAAGACCTATGCGGCATGGGCTAAAACGCAGCACGGCGCACACATCAAACGACTTCGGTCTGACCGCGGTGGAGAGTACACCGGCGGTGACTTCACAAAATTCTTGCAAGAGCAAGGTACCGAACGTCGTCTTACCACACACGACACCCCGCAGCACAACGGTGTTGTGGAGTCACTCAATCGACGCTTACTCGAGCGTGTGCGGGCCATGCTACATGGAACCGACTTGCCGAAGAATTTGTGGGGCGAAGCGATCAATTTCGCTGTTTGGTTGAAGAATCGCACTACAATGCGGGTACTCGGTAATGTGACGCCATTTGAACGTCTTTATGGGGAGAAACCTAACCTAGGGGGAGTGCCCGAGTGGGGGCAGCGCGTCTGGGTCCACGATGATTCGGGCTCCAAGTTAGACGTGCGGGCAAACGAAGCTCGATGGGTGGGCTTCGACAGCGACAGTCCACACGCTCATCGCGTGTATTGGTCGGGCAAGAACACCATTTCCGTTGAAAGGAATATAAAGTTCGTGCCCATCACTGTCACCGTTTACACCCCTCCTCCAGGCTATGTTACTACCACCACACCTGCACCTGTAGCATCGACTGCACCCACGGCGCCTTTTGTACCGGCAGCCCTTACCCCTATCATTCCAACTGTCCCGCAGTCGGTGACTATCACTCCTCGGCCCACGTTCATGCGGCCTGCGACTCTTCCATTCACACCTCAGCAACAATCGACTTCTTACTTTCCACCCACTGTCCCACCTCAGCCGGTCACTGGACCTGGCACTGACGAAGAAGAAGAAGAGGCAGACGATGAAAAAGAAGAAGAAGAAGATGCCACCGCTGCCAGACGGACGCCACGCGCACTGAAGAAGAAGAAGCGTGTCGAAGCGACACAGCCAACACGCAAGTCTGAGCGTCTGCCAAAGTTATCAGACCACGCAAAACGCCTCGCTGCGGGTGAAGGCGTCACAGGTGAAGAGTTTGAAGAGGTTGACTATGTTTATTCTGCAGACCATGACGCCCTCATCACCGCAGCCATACAAGAGGCGGGAAGCGACCCGAAGACGCTCAGCGAAGCGCAGGCGCGGCCGGACTGGCCCCGGTGGAAGGAGGCCATGGATCGCGAGCTCGCTACTCTCGAGCATGCCGGAACCTGGGATACGGTTCCGCGTCCACCTAACAAAAACATTGTAGGTTTGAAATGGGTATTTCGGATCAAGCGCAAGGCGGACGGCAGCATCGAGAAATACAAGGCTCGACTGGTAGCTCGCGGATTTACTCAGGTCTACGGCGTGGACTATCTTGACACTTTCTCGCCCGTCGCAAAATTAGCAAGCTTTCGCACAATTCTGGCACTCGCCGCACACAATGATTGGGAGATCGACTCATTTGATTTCAACGGCGCGTACCTCAACGGCCAGCTCGGCGAAGACGAAGAAAATTTACATGCAGCCCCCGCCGGGATACGACTCACAGCAGGAGAACTCGGTGAAGCGGCTTCGGAAGTCTCTCTATGGGCTGAAGCAAGCGGGAAGACGATGGTACGACACCCTTGCCCGCGCACTCGCTGACCTTGGTTTCCGCACTTCGCAGGCGGACCCAGGTGTATTCTTCACCCGCGTCAAGGGCCATCGTCTCATCCTCGCAATTCACGTCGACGACTGTATTTTTACCGGAGATTCAGCAGAGTTAATTGCTGAATACAAAGCTAAGTTGAATGATTGCTACGCGCTCACTGACCTAGGACCAGTTCACTGGTTACTAGGCATTAAAGTCACGCGTGATCGTTCAACGCGAACCATTTCCCTCTCCCAGAAGTCTTATATCGACTCTATCCTTGCCCGGTTCGCTCTCGTCGACGCCAAGCCTTATGCCACGCCCATGGTGCCGGGAGTGTTGTACTCCCGGAACGATTCTCCTACAAGCCCTGCTGAAACAGCGCTGATGAAAAAGACGCCGTACAGAGAGGCCATAGGAAGCCTAATGTATGCCTCAGTCGTGACCCACCCCGACATTAGCTTCGCTGTGTCGACGCTCTCCCGGTTCCTTGAGAACCCGGGCATCGCTCACTGGGAAGCGGTGAAGCGCATTTTCCGGTATTTGGCTGGAACGCGCGATATTGAGCTGACATATGGCGGAGAACGCCATGATGTTATAGGGTACACAGATGCTGACGGTGCTACCCAGGAGCACCGGCATGCTATCTCTGGCTACGTCTTCCAATTAAATGGCGGCACTGTCTCCTGGAGTTCGCGCAAGCAGGAGCTGATCACCCTTTCAACAGCCGAGGCCGAGTATGTTGCCGCAACGCACGCAGCAAAGGAAGCCATCTGGCTTCGCAAGCTCATATTTGAGCTCTTCCCGGAACTCGAATCGCCAACAACTCTTTATTGCGATAACCAAGCTGCCCTTCGACTCGTGACGGACGACAACTATCATGCCCGTACCAAGCACATCGACATCCGTTATCATTTCATCAGACACATCGTAGCGAGCGGCGCGCTGCGACTCATGTATTGTCCGACGGAGGATATGACCGCGGACATTTTGACTAAAGCCCTTCCCAAGTGGAAGGCAAATTTTCACATCGTCTCCCTCGGGCTACGTCGCGCTTGAGGGGGAGTGGCGGATTCGTTCCGCCGGAGGTCCGAGCGGCGGTGGTGTCCGCGCGCATCACGCTCGGCCTCGGGCTCGTGTTTCACCTGCCCACTCAATTTTTGGACCCGGCCCCTCTAGGGCATGTACGTTTCTGGCTTCGTCCGTTTCTCGCACGTTCTACCGGCTTCGATACGTTACGATTTGCAGATTCGGAAAGCTGCTCAAGGCAGCTATGATGCTTATGATGTATGTGTATTATTACTGTGACTTCATTCTCCCGAATGTTCCTTGCGCGTTCCCATTTTCGTCTGAAGGACGTTTTGCAGCCTTGAATCAGAGACAAGCGCGACATGTATCCGCTTCGGTATCGTGCCTGAAGGTCTGTGCGTCTGACCGACTTACTATACTGCTCCCCGAGCTTCTTACTCACGCGTTTTCGATTGTTTTGAAAATGCTTTTCATACTACTGTACGTGTACTTATAAAATACGGCTCAAAAGGAGCCCACAAATGTAACAAACGATTTCTTGACTCGTCCAAATCCCCCGTGTGCTCTCGCAAAAAAACATTCTCACTCGCGCTCGTATTCTCCATTTCGACTTAACATTCTCGCGGTCACTTGCACGTGACCGCTCCTATCCTCGGCCGTCGCCTATAACCTTACCAAAATGTCCCCGTGATCTGCGTAGGGAAGATTTTGTATCACCTGACATCCTTGCTGCAGTTTGTGTGCCAGTTGTTTTCTGCGCTGTGGCTGCATTTCTTGCAAGCAACGAATTGATGCAACCGTCAGCTCATTACACGCATTATGAATTGACCGTGGACGCGTGTGTGAACTCGTGAGACGTCATTCAAGCGCATCAGCCAGCACTTGCATTACTCACACCATTAAAGTACCCATTATCCAAAAAAAGTATTTCGGTGCTGCCAATCAGTACTATCAGTACCTGAGCGTTCTCACACCTGACAAGGTCTTGCAATGGGCGGTGATATTCTAAACCGTCCCTGATTGCTGAGGAACACATCTTAGATGAGCAGGGTTTGGGGGTGTGAAGTGTCGCAAGGCATTGCGCAGGTCTCTGCGGAACGCGAGCTTTTGTATGTAGGTCCGTGGAAATTGCGGACGTGTCCATGTCGAAGGGTGAAAGCCGCGCGCGAGTGCGGCGAGGTCGGGAGAGGCTACATGGAACCTGCAAGTTGGGTGGTCGCAAGTGATCAGAAACAGTCGTGCACACTTCAGCGCAGCGCGAAACTTCGTAGAAGTGGCCGCCTGGGTCGGGAACGCGTTGGGTTTGAGTTGCTAAGGCCGCGCACGAGTGCGGCGCGCTGGGGAACGCAAGGGATGAACCTCACTGAGCTCCCGAGACCTTCTGAAATGAGAGGGGTCGATCCCGTCTGTCGTAGGGCAACGGTCGGTCAAAAAACCGTCCATGGACAGCACTCAAATCGACTGTATCCTTTCCCAGGGATGTACGACTTCGTTGAGGTGGTCAAGGGCCAACTCAAGGTTCATTACAGCGAGTTATTGCTGTCTGTCTGAGAAACAAAATTGCTGTGTAGTTTACTGCACTCTGGTGTTTTTGTGAAGGTAATGTGACTTTCTCATGAATTATACATATGCATGTACATGGAATAAAGTGCGACAATAGAAGTGAGGAGGGCCCAAAGGGCCCTCCGAATTTCTAGTGTAGTACAAAGCCGGTCTTCAGGTGGTAAATAATACGTGAACGCATGCGCCGTGAGAAGGGTAAATAGGCCGAGAAAAATAACTAGGTCTGGAAGGCACCTCAGCAGAGGGAGCCGGACAGGGACACAAGTAGTACGCGTTTAGCCGGTCTATCAAGACACGATACATAACAAGCATAGGACAGCCCGGGAATGCTCCCTGGGAAACCGTCAGGACCTGCTGGGCAGGGGGTTAGTATGGGTTGGTCGCGGCTGATCGCGATCATCCAGGGTCAAACAAACACCCATGCGTTATCATTCATCCCAGCCCTCCGAGACGATGTCGATTCCTGGGACTTCAAGCTTCAAGCTTGATGACCCGTGACAGGAACAGGTGAGACACCGGCGTGTTTTCTGGCCGCCGAGTATGAGTTTCTGAAAAAAGAAAAGGGTACTATCTCAGCGTCCCCTTCTATGACAACGAATGAAGTTCCATACCTCAATAATTCGTAGTGTTTCCTGGGCCTCTTTGAGGTGGGTTTGCGCCTGTTGATAGCGACCAACCACATTCTTGTACTCGAAACCGCTCCGGTAGTCTTGCGCCCTTTCGAAAACAATGGTCAGCTTTAGATAGCTCAAGACAACAACGAATTTCCTTGCCGTGTCAACCACCCCCTTGCCATATGATAACTGTCCGGGCCTACAGTGTCCTTATGTTGTCTCAACAGCTCCAAGGCTTGATCCAGGACCAGATCAGCGTGTTCTACCCATTCTGACGATCTGGTAATATGCAGGTTCTGCATTTTGACCGGTATTACTATGCCAGCGCGGGTCACGGGGCGACCACAGCGGTGGCGAACGGCGACGAACTTGTCAACGGATGATGCCAGCTGGCCCACTAAGCAAATTAAGTCGAGGGCTGGCAACACTTCGGCGACCATCTCCTCGGTGATGTCTTCCAATGCAAGGGCGACGTGCCCTACTAACTCCCGAGATACATGCAGTGTCTGCACTGCGGAGAAGTGGCGGAGGAGGTGCAGCCATTCAGCGTTGTCCATACTTTCTAGCTGATAATCTTCGTCCGCCCCAGAATTCTCGAGTTTGAGATGAACCACATGAGAGAGGATAGTAGGAAGGTGGCTGAGCACCTGGGTTATGTGCGAAAGTTGCCAGTCAATTCCCTGGCACAAACGGAAGTCCTAATAGGAACTTGATTCAAGCGGCGCAGAGGCGCATATAAATCAAGAGACTAAGCGATTGGTAAAGGTTACATCCGCATGCTCGAGTAGGGGTGGCTCGGGACCTTCTGAACGATCAGTGAACTTGAACGGTTGCGCAACTTGGAAGTCGACAAGCTGATTCAAGTACGATATGTGGATCTGTTCCAATTGAGGGCTGTCGATTCGAGAAACGAGTTCCTCCAGATACTCGCTAGCGCCCCTGAATTCGATGGAGGTGAGAGAAGGAAGGACCGTCCGCGTTTCTGGAAGCATGCGTATTCGATCAGGATGGAAGTAGCCGATTGGAATCCGATGTGAAATGTTCCGAGCTTGGGCAATGTGGCCAAATGCGCAACCATCGCCTCCGGAGAAATGTAACCATTCCGGGGAATATCGTAGAGTTTGAGACCGACAAGGTTACTTGAAGACGAAAGAAGCGTTGGTGATGTTGGAAAGATGATGCCTCCCAAGGCGATTCGCTGTAAACACGGGGCAGTTCCACCCAAGAATCCATCGGGAAGGACAAACGCATTCTTATCTTCCGACAGAAGCGCGAGATGTTTCAGTGCCGGAAGTGATTCTTGCATCTTCGTGGCCACCTTGCTCAACTGCGAACTCGGTAGACTAAGGTTGACATGGCATATACGACCGGGGTGCTCGAGTGCAGCAAAGAGATTATCTTCGTCATAAGAAGTAAGCCTCTGGTGGTGGCCATACTCGATGGCAAGAGGGAAGGGTGGCAAGGAACTCAGATCGGTCCTCACGGGAGTTCTGTGTGTGCAGAGAAGTTGAAGGTCAAGACGACGTGGTGATCCCAATACGATTTGTCGCCATCTTCGGCAAACGTGGACCAGTCTGATCCATCTACATGATGCAGGGACAAGGGTAGGCCAAAACTCGTCATCTGTATCTTGATCCGTTTGATACGAGTAGAATATTTCTAGTAAAACGTCCCCTGGGAGCGTGTCAATTGTTGTTGCGCCTCCGTAACTCTCGCCGCCTGTGTGACACAAGTCAGTGCCGGATGCGGTCACTAGTATGCGAGCGCTCGAGGGCGAACCTTGGGCCTGTACTTTCGGTCGTTTCGCGCGAAGAATCTGGGGGATATCTTCGACGTTCGAGTCTCTATAATGGTCATGAAAAGTGGCGCCAGAGGAGGAGCCATTTTTCAGAGCGAGCGAGATATCGCCAACTTCAGATCGGCTGCGAGTACTGGTTCAAATGGTGCCGAAATATGGCGAAGAATAAGCCGACATACCTGTGAGAGGTCATTGGTGATGGGTGCTGAAGAAAGCTCGTTGGAGAGTAGGCCGCGTGTATACTGCATGCCAACGCATTCGGGAACGTGTCCGAGTCAATAACATCCTAAATTACTCGGGGCAGAAAAATCTGTTTGCGGCGTGAAGTGGTGGGTGGTGACTTTCAGACGGTTTACCGGCCCGGCTCTCAGCGAGCTGAGCGAGGCGACCTCCTGGTTTCAAGCGCTCGTCCCTGAGTCAGGCACGCACCCGGCCGTTGTGCCAATCTTCGATTCTTCAACAACGCAACGTGGATGGATGATCTGAGACCGAAACGTTTTGTACGGTCGATGTGGGATCACGGTATCTTAAAGTGATTCACCTTTGCCTCGCTCAGGCTACTATCTTGCTCAACTACTGACTGGCATCATACTTATATCCACGAGCACCGGTATTGACGGCAGATGGAGCATATCGCTTCTGCCAGCGGATATCCTATAGTACCGGAGCTTCATCTAGTGCCATAGTATGTGACATACGTGGCGCTGTTCGCGTTCGAGTCGTGGATTTTTGCATGCAGTGCATCACGGCCTCAAAAAGAGCTCTCGCTTATTCTCCAGCCACCACGCGCGTAAGTTTGGTGGATGCTAGTAAAAGACCATTCTTGCCACAACCTCAGTTGGCCTCTTCTGGTGGACGGGCTCGTTTTTCCGACCAAAATAGTCTAGTGGTCTCATTGTTTCTAAACGGCACTCAGCATTGACTTGCTTGTCTCTCGCTTGCCCAAGATGGCTGTTCTCCAAGTCGTGGAAATCCCTGTGAATGCTAGCTTTTCTACTTGGGGGCGCCTGGGATATAAATTCTCGAGTTGTTAGACACAGGCTAAAGCTCTCTCATCCCGTTTTCTACTCATATTTTATCTTTAACTCTTAGCATGGTCCGGGTGACCCGCAACTCGAAGACATCTACGCGTGTAGCTGGCTGTGCGCCGTCCCACCATACCACGAGACCGAGCTCCTCTTCTACTATGCCGCGTCTAATCAGAGGCCCAATTGCAAGGAGTGCTATTGAAAGAGACAAAGCCAGAGCTGATGCAAGGCAGAGCAAAAAAGGTGCGGAGGTGAAAGCGAGGCTCCGATCCTGCACCTCAAAATATGGCACCATGTTCATCCCTGCCACTGAATTACTGGTGTGTCACTCCGCTTCTCTCAGGTTTTAGCATCTTCCTGACCGCCTGTCTACAGAACGAACTGCCTGTAAGGGTACGAGAAGAGGTCGAAGCCATCAGAAACTGTTGCCTGGCGTTTTTTCCTGCAAGTCCCCGCAGCGGTGACGCTACCCCTCGGGTTTCCGCCTGCAATCTCCACAAACACCAACTGTTCTCCAACGAACATGCGGATAACTTGGACCCGGAGATCCGCCAGTGGCTTCCAAGACTCGTCTGCCCTGCGTTCCCTCTTAGCCCTAAGTGTCACGGCCAGTACGTTGTCGTCTAAATTGTATACCCCGAAGGGTCACTGATCGCCGCTCATTTGTAGGGGTCAGCGGAGCGACTCTATGCTGCGCCATCTGGAAGTCTGCAAATCGTTTCAAGCTCTCTTTCCAGACGAGTATAGAAGGCTATTTCCTCGCCCTCACGACCCCAGGCCGCAGGCGGACGACGAGTACAAGATTCTCAAGATGACTTTGGGCCAGCTGGAGTTTTTGAGCGTGAAGCTCGGCAAGGAGTGCAGAGGCAACAAGCGTACATTCGTTAACATGTCCGCGGACAAAGTGAGGATGGTTCTACAGTCCTGGCGCCCGCTGTCGAAGCCAGGCGCGGCGGCCATTTCCCCTTGTGAGTTTCCGCTGGTCCGCATCCCACAGTATTTCTATGCTACTGGCGTCGATCGCGCGACGACGGAGGATGAGCACGGCGAGTCTTCGGGATATGACGCAGACTTTGACACGGGCTCGTCTTCGAGCTCAAACGCACCCTCTCCCATCAGGGCGCCTCTTGCCATCCCCAACGAGGAAACGCGTCAAGACGCGCCCACACCCGCGACCTCATCTTTGCCTACTCCCACCCTCACGCCTACACCAGAGCCGTTGTACCCTGAGCTATACCTGCCCCCGCACCTCCTTCCCTCGACGTGCGACGCGTCGTACCTCGCGGCCGCCATTGCAGCGCACGCGCCAGAAATCGACGCGTTCTCTCCCTTGCTTAACGTACCCATCACGTCGCTCTCGGCAGAGATACCCCGCGATTGTTCCGTCGCCGCCGTCAGCGAATACGATATGGCGTTCTTTTCACATGAAGGCGGTGCCAGTGACCACACGCGAGAGTTCCACCACATATTCCACTCCTATAATAGGTTATCGCCTGCCAGCGATGTTCTCACAGCTTGTTACCAGTGAGAGCGGTCTCCTTCCCAATCAGGTCTCTGTCGCACATCTCCATCTATGATTCATTTTTATTGTGGTTATTGACTGTATTAATCTACTGTTTAATGTATGTTGTTGCAAACGGTTTGTGCAAGGGTTGGTTTGTGCCAATCGGGTGTGCTGTGTACCGAGGCAGGGCAGAGCCGGAAGGAGACCGTTCCGGGAAGCTGGACGCCGAGCAGCGTTATTCACTCGACCTCGACCATAACGTCATGTCTGCTTGCCACTGCAAGCCCTGTTAGATAGCCTACGATCTTGAATCTCCTAGCGTATGATCACTACCCAACTTGCTCTCCCCTCCCGCCCGCAATGTCCTTTTTCCTTCCAATGGCCCCGCTTCTCGGACCAGTTTCCACACCGACGCCATCGAGATGCTCAACGCAGCTCTCAACAAGGGCCCCAAACCCCCAGTTATCGCAGACAAGATCGAGGTCGTCGAGTTAGAGATGGGGACCCAGGTGCGTGCGTCAGCCTCCGCGTCGTTGTCAGTCATGCTCACCTCCCTCTGTCGCGTGACAGCCCCCAGAGCTGGAGATTCGCGATATCGGCGACCTCACCACAGAACAATTTCGAGGGATTTTTCGTCTGACCTACGCTGGTGATGCGTACATCGTGCTGAGGACTAAAGTTCAGGTATGTGCTATGTGCTGTCCTTTACCCTATGTCAGCCACTCTTTCCCCGCCCCAACCATGCCCATGCCCATCCCCGTGCCTTCTTACACAATGAATGAAATATTGCTGTGGATTTGTTTTTTCCCACACAGGCGTGCTTTTCTGGCAGGGTGTGGCTTTGATGTAGTTGTTCGGGACCTCCGCGTCGTGCTGACCCCATCTTATTCGGGACGGCAACTTGGAAGCTGTTGGCTACTGACGCGCCTGGTTCCCGACACGCTGCTTGCGCAATAGATGACTGTCTTTAACTAACAATCTCACAGGCAAATCCTCTCAACCATAAACAACCCGATATCCATATCATGACCGGCTCTCGTGGCATGTTAGCAGCGAAGCAGGCCCTTCGTGGTGCCCATGCTCCTACGCCTTTCCCATTTCCGCCTCTGTTCATATGTCGTCCTCGTCGTTTCCAAACAAAAGGGAATCACATTGGTCTTCAAGACAGATCCACTTCAAAATGTCGATATCAACAGCACGTTCGACTCGATAGCCGTTATCCAATCCTTCATCCAGCGCGAGATCGAGGGGCTACTACGCCAGATGTTTCGGGAAGATCTCCCTGGCATCATCCACCGACTGAGCCAGCAGTGGGTCAAGGCTAAGGTGGAGTCCCCTTATCTCACAAAGCCACCTGCACCTCCACCCGTGACCCTGACAATGTCCGCGCCGGATCTCCGCACCCTCCCTCACCTACCAAACCCCAGGCGGCCGTCCGTCGCCCATGCAATGGCGCCTGGATTACGCCCTTATTATCCTCGTGCCCGGACTTCTTCAGGACCATCTATTGCGGAGACCACCCGGTCCAGGACCCACCGTTCTGAGTCTCCTACCTCTGCGCCATCTCCGGACCCGCCAGACAGCACATTTCCTGAGATCGAGAACTTCGACCCTACTTATGGTTTGCGGCCCGAGGGTCTTCCCACCAAGTCTGTCTTCCGTTCGTTCGGGCGCCTCTTTGCAAATCCTGGTCGCGGGCTCGCAGATCTCGCAGAGGAAAGTACAGACGAGGACGAGGACGCCGTTGGCGATGAGGGCACATCTTACGACATGGTCGATTGGGAGGACACAGTCCCGGGACTTACTCCGGAGGCATCCGTGCTCGACGATAACCCAGCAGGGCCAAGTTCCGGTGTCGAGTACGAGACGGTGCCAGCCGTCGGCGGCGGTACCGTGACACGCCCTCGGGTTTTCCACGCGCATTCCCAAGCCCAGTCGAGGACCTCTCGCCCTGCAAGTCTCGCTTCGACGACGTCTCGCCTCACGCACGATGCGCTCGAGCGATTACCCCGCGCGGACCTCCCACGCCGCCCTCATTCACTCTACAACCCATACTTCCCACCTCTCGGCGACGCCGACTCGCCTCTGCGCGCGCCCAGCATGCGCACATCATACTCGCACCTCCGCGACCCATCAGAAGCGCCGACCCCACCGCTGTACTACTCCCCGCCTCGCCGCCCCATCTCGCCCTCAAGCATACACACGCACGAATCAAGCTCGCACACGCACACGCACTCCGTGCCGACGCCGCCCTCGACCGACGCCTTCCCGCCCATGCACCACCACGCCCGTCCGCACGGGCTCACGCGCCGCGCCTCGATCACGAGCACGATGAGCGCGGCTCCAGACACGGACGCTCGCATCGTGCTGCGTCCCGCTCTGCACGGCGCGCTCTCGACCCTCGCAACGCTCGCAAACTCCAACCACACCCTCTCACCCTACACCCGCGCGCTCTCCCACTTCACGGTCCGCTCCGGCCCGCGCCGCGCACCGCCCGCACCGCCACGTGCGCCGCCTCGCGCGCGCCGGCGCCGGACGCACGTGCTCGGGGCGGCGGCGGCGAAGGCGCAGGAGGCTGCGGCGGCTGCGCGTGGCGAGAGTGAGGGCGATGAGGGCGAGGGCGCCGAGTCGGTGTCGCCGCCGAGCGAGTTTGATGCGGAGGATATGGATAGGTATTTTCGCACAAGGGACGAGCTCACATCGGTCGCCATGTCGGAGCCGGCGCCCGCGTCGCTGGCTTACGGATTACAGCCTGGGCTGCACGGGCGGGCGCGGGTACCCGTTCGGCATGCACGCGCGCCGGAAAGTTTCGATGCACATCCGAGTTCGCGGCAGCGACATAAGTACGCTTATCGTGGGTGAGATAGCACACCGGCCACACTTTTTCCCATTTTATACACTATTCTGCTATCCCATAGACTTATTCTATCCCTTTTTGATATTGGCACATTGTATCGAATCGTATCATGATATGGTTCCATAGAAGAAGCACCCTCACTCACTTCCCCATTTGTTGTCACATCACGGTTGCAATGACCATTTGGCTCACCTGTATCGGTTAGAGACATGACCGCGAGAGGAGCACTAGATGAGGCGAAAGGACCTCACGATCTCTCTCCGTCCAGGTATTGAGAACCCAACTTGCTCCAGCGAAAACATAACTTTACGAAAACTTGAAAGCGTCAATTCGACGTGCACTGATCTTGTACGATCTAAGGTTTATATAGTAAAGAGGACAAACATATAGTTCTTTCACAAATTCACATTCGTCCAATAATGTTCGGTGTCTCAATGTGGCCTTTCTATCATACATCCAATAGATAGGGGCATTACACGATATCATACTAGCCATACGAAGAAGGGTGAGGTAGATAATCTTGCGCGTGATCAGTATCTAGAGAGCGCCGTGGAGGGCCCGCGACGGCTATACCAGTAACTGGTGGCAACGATGGTGGTTGTAAGGGATTGTGCATAGTGATGGTAAGGTTCGGTTCGGTTCGGTTCTTTGACCTTTTTTCCCGAACCCCGAACCGGACCATTGGTTCGGTTCAGGGGTCTAGGCCGAACCCTGAACTGAACCATTGGTTCAGGTTCACAATGGTTCGGTTCAGGTTCGGGGAGGGGTTGAACCTGAACCGAACCTGAACAAAGCCTAGTGTGTGGCCCAGGTAACCCTTGGGTTTTTTTTCATACCCGTACCCGTACCCGTCGAAACCCTTACCTGCAGCATGTAACGCCACCACAGGGGCGTTAGGTACGACGTGTACCGTGCTTAAGTCAACGGGATCGGAGACACGCGAGTCGGTTAAGACTCAGTTCGGTGATGCACAAGTGTCGCTCGGTATCCCTGGTACCGAGCGCAATAGTAGAGGAGCAAGGCTCAAGCGCAAAGGCGAGCTAAAGTGAGGACTCAAGCGCAAAGGCGAGTCAAAGCGTTCGTGAGGCAAAGACGATGTGGTATTACACAAGAAGTCAAGTCTACCGTACAAGCTAGGTAAGGCGTGACTTATATACTGTTACAGGATGTTTGCGCAGAGCAAACATATGGCGCAAGCCTGTCGTAGTCGTACAAGAATCGGAACAAAGGGAATCGTCATATATGGTACAAGGGAATCCCGCGGGACGACGCGTGACTGAGAAATGGTCAGCGGACGAAACAGAGCGTAAAACTGGCCATCCTATCGTCGAGGCGCAAGGTGCAGAATGGAAGCCGGGAAGCGCGAGTCATGAGAACGTATCGTAAAAGTACAGGAGTTGAAGGCGCAAGAAGAGGGAGATCGGAATAGTTCGTAACACAGCAAGGGGTAAGGGTCAGTCAAGCGTCACAAGGGTTCTACACCCTTGCGACCCATGCACCCAAAATACCCAAATATATTATATTAACTCATGTATGCTACTAGTACAGTGACTATAGACTTGTAAACTAAGGGCCACGGTGCCGTGTCGCCGTATTCGCCATGCCATGGCACAGTGTTGCTGTCTTCGCCATACTGCGGTGCTGTGTCATTGTCTTCACCATGCCACGGCACCATGTCGCTGTCTTTGTCACACCGTGGCATCGTGTCGCTGTCGTAGCACTGCGCGCTGTGTCGCTGTCGTAGCGCCACGTGCCGTGTCGATGTCTTCGTCACGCCACGCGCCATGTTGCTGTCTTCATCACGCCGTGGTGTCGTGTCGCTGTTGTAGTACTGCGCGCTATGTCGCTGTCGTAGCGCCACGTGCTGTGTCATGGTCTTCATCACGCTGTGGCGTCGTGTCGCTGTCGTAGCATCGTGGTGGTGTCGTAGTGTCACGGTGGGGCATGGCAGCTCTTGTGTGCTGCAAGAAGGTGGAATTGGCACTTGCAAGCCAAAGGTGGTGGTGGCAATACAGGCCTGTGCGGGGCGAGGTGGGGGCAGTGCCGAGAACGTGGTTGGAACCTAGAAAGAAATAAAAATATTGTAGTTAGCTAAAAGGATCAGACAAAGGAAAAACACTTAGCTATAAATTGAGGGTTCCCTGGGCCAAGGAATGCAGTCGACGAGCACGTTGGATGACAATGGCAGGTGAGGTGGAGGCAGCGCCGAGAACGTGTTTGAAACCTAGAAAACATTGTAGTTAGTTAGCTAAAAGGGTCAGACAAAGGAAAAAACACTTAGCTTCTTTAAATTGAGGGTTCCCTGGGCCAAGGAACGCAGTTGATGAGCGCTGCCAGTGAGCGTCGGAAAACAATGGCAGTCTGTTGACACGTTGCAGCAGCGTCCGGTCCAGCAACCTGTGTGCCTGGTGAAACCCATGACCAATGACCACTGGGGACGGATTTCACAAGGGTCACAAATTCAGTACTCCAAGTCATACCTGTACCTGCCCAAACTCCTGGGCTGAACCTGCACAGGTACATAAATCTATGCCATTCACTAAATAGAACACTTTTGATTTTGGTTTGAGTGCCTAAATCTTTTGCATATTTTCAATGGTTCATTGGTTCAGAACTGGTTCAGAACTGGTTCTCCAGTTTCAGGAATTTGCTGAACCCTGAACCAAACCATTGGTTCGGTTCAGGTCAACAGCTGAACCCGAACCCGAAATTGGGGTTCAGACCGGTCCGGTTCAGGTTCGAACCGAGGTTCAGAACCGAACCTTACCATCACTAAAATAGGCATGCGCGGCCCCGTGCGGGTGAGGCGTGCGTGCTTGCCACGCCCTCTCACTGGGTAATCACATTCGTGGCGACGGCATAACTGAAATGAGTGAGTGAGTTGATCACCTTTCTGGTGTTTCCTTGAGGAAGATCGGAAATCTTACGATTGTCTGGGACCCATTGGAAGCATCGACCTCATCGCTGTACCACTCCTCGCCTCGCCGCGTCGTGTCTCCCTGAGCATACACGTACAAGCCAAGCTCACACACACACACACCGTACCGACGCCGTCTATGACCGCGTCCACGCGCGGTGGGCTTCGAGCACGAGCACGAGCACGAGCACTATGAGCGCGGGCCCAGACACAGATGCGCGCACCCTGCCGCACTCGCATACTCCAACTACACACACTCTGTTCACGCACGCGCCTTCCCGCTTCACCGCACGCTCCGTCTTGTGCCACCTCGCGCACGCAGCCGCCGCACGCACCTGTCAGGGCGGCCGCGACGAAGGTACGAGAGGCTACTGCCGTCCGACTCATTCGCCGTGCGTGGTGCGGTGGATGGGAATACTCATGGCGACGAGGGCAAGGGTGAGGACGATGGTGGTGAATCCTAACATGGTTCGAGACTTTCGCACGTGGGATGGATTCGCGTCCGTTGCCGTTTCGGAGCAGGACCCCGCGTCGCTGGCGTACGGCCTACAGCCTGGGCTGCACCGGTGGATATAGGTACTCGTTCGACATGCCTGTCCGCTGGAAAGTCTCGATGCATACCCGAGTTTGCGGCAATGGCACAAGCACGTATATCTGGGTGAGTGGCCGCCGAGATATCTGACTACACTTGTCTGAAATATCATTCCGCTCTCCCAATTAAATCGGTGCGATGTATCGCATCAAATAACTTAGTATCGTATCATGATGGATCTACCCTATTCTGACAGCGGCGCGGTCAGTTTCGGTCACAACACCTAGATACACCGTAAAATCTCCGCCCCCAGGCCACGCTGTCAGCGTCTCACTGCAACCCTGAGGGACTCTTTAGACTTCTAACCTTCATTATTTGCAGAAGTTTGTAGATATTGCAGAGGTAATGCGCATTCACCCACTTTCCGTGCTGTCTGTCACGGTCCTTGCCTTCGGGCCCCTCAGTGGGCTCGCAACGCCATTTGCGTCGCATTGGGACGACCTTCGAGCGAAGCATACATGGAATTCTGTCCCAGAGAACTGGCTGAACCTGGGTAATCCGCCTGCTTACACTACCATCGATCTCCACATTGCACTCAAAGCCAAAAATGAGAAGGCTTTGATTGATGCCCTCATTGAGGTCAGCAGTCCCGGCCATCCAAGGTGCGTCCTCTCCACCACTCCTCCGGGGCGCGCGTAGTACTTACATGTCCCGCTGCCCTGGGAAGACAAGGCGCACACCTATCCAGAGAGGAGGTCGCCGAACTTGTCGCACCGCCCTCAGACGTGCTCGAGCTTGCCAATGCCTGGCTCGATCATTACGGCGTGCATCCCTCTACCATCTCAACGAAACACGGCGGCAGTTGGCTGACGCTCACCGGTGTTCCTGTTTCTAGAGCCAACGGACTCCTGAGGGCGTCGTACCAACTGTACCAACACACCGGAACGAACGACACAGTTCTCCGCACGCTCAGTTACGGGCTCCCCGCGGTGCTGGTTGAGCACGTGCACAACGTTGCGCCGACGACACACTTCGGATTTCCTCGCACGCTGCGGCAGGAACCACTCATGCGCCGCGACAGAGCAACCACGGAGCAGGCAAAGGTACCAAGGGGAGAACCCGGGACGGTACTGTCGAGCCGCGACCACTATGCGACGCCGCCATTCCTGCGTTCGTTTTACAAGACGTCTACATACATGCCCTTAGCCATGGACCGGAATGTGCTCGGCGTTGCGGGCTACCTCGATGATACCCCGAACCCGGACGACCTGAGGCAATTCATGAATCAATATCGCTCCGACGCGATTTCGGCGACCTACAATGTCGTGAAGATCAAAGGCGGAGGGTACAACCCGAGCAACCCAACCGTCGAGGGGAATCTCAATATTCAGTATACTTCGGCCATTGCCTACCCGACCCCGCATATATTCTACAGCACTGGCAGGTCGGATTCCCAGAGTGATGAGTTCATAAACTGGCTCGACGACGTGCTCGGCCAGTGGAACGTCCCGCAAACAGTAAGCACGGCTTATGGCATGTCCGAGTACATCATTCCACCGGATTATGCAACGTATGTGTGCAATCTATTCGCGCAGCTCGGCGTTCGTGGCGCCAGCGTCCTCTTCGCGAGCGGTAACGAAGGTGTTGGTGGCGGGGACTGCCTGTTCGATGACGGCTCTGGCAACTCGCGGGTCCAGTTCCTCCCCACCTTCCCCTCCACTTGTGCGTATGGTATTTTAACTCTACCTTCGAGCAACAAACAAGCGCTGGTAAACCGCTCACTACATCACCCACGGTACTCGCAGGTCCCTGGGTCACGAGCGTTGGCGGGACGACGGGCTACAACCCAGAGGTCGCTGCGAGTCTCTCCGGTGGCGGCTTCTCGGTGTATTTTTCGCGGCCGCCGTACCAGATTAATGCTGTTCCCGCCTTCCTCCGGAACCTCGGCGGCCAGTATAACGGCTTTTACAAGTGCGTTCGCTACCGTGACCCGGTGCCTCATTCTCACTTCGTGTTATTTGTGTAGCCCTGGGGGACGTGGCATTCCAGATATCGCTCTACAGGCAATTGACTACCCTATCCTCCTCAGAAATCAGCCTTTTATATTGAGTGGCACGAGCTGTGCGACGCCGGTGCGGTACTCGAGTCCTCATACCTCTACATGCCTGATTGCCGATTTACAGGCTACGGCTGGAATCATCTCACTGCTGAATGACTACCGGATTTCGAACGGCAGGGCGCCACTCGGCTTTCTCAACATCTGGTTGTACGGCATATGTCTCGGGGGCTTGAATGACATCACGTCTGGGTCGAATCCGGGTTGCAATACCGATGGATTCTCCGCTGTGCCTGGGTGGGATCCTGTACGCCTAGCCATAATTGTGTCTTTTTATTCGACGTTGGCTCACTCTGTACTCTATAGGTCACGGGTCTCGGGTCACTTGACTTTGAAAGACTGGTTGCAATACTTAGTCGTTGGTAGTGGACTGACCCGGGCTAGCTTCAACGCCCCGTCGCACTTATTATTCCATTCTCTAACCCAGATTGTCACCGTATCCGTCGACATCTTCTAGACATCTTCTAATGCTTCTTCTAGTATTTCCCTTCTCCATCTCATCTCTAAATCCGAATCGGTCTGCATATTAATAGAGACGGCCGTGTGTTATGAAAGTACTACTAGTAGTATACTCTGGTGATTAGTATCGGTGTTGTTGCGTGTCATATATGAACTATGCACATCTGTACTGCACGTATCACTGATGGGTCACAGTAACAGGAACTATCTGAGGGATGAATGGAGGGCTAGTCGTACTAGGGGGAGCTGTGTGTATCACAATCATCTCTATGGTCCACATTTCCTGTTGGCTTTAACCTTGGTGGTAGTATTGACATGTGCATCCAACGCGTTAATGGGAACCGATATCAACCCGCCCTCCGCTCGCAGTACAATGCTCGTGACATCTATGTTTCGTACTTACCGAGACGACTAATATCAATAAATAATCTAGCACACCAGTGCACCTCCGTGCGACGAGTTCTCAGAAGCAAAAACATCCGCTACAGATGAAACAGCAACCGCCAACTGTCCAGATAACGCCCCCCAAACAATCCGGGGAGCACTGGCACAAACCCGTCGGTTCAGCTGCACATAGGTGAGACACATTGGCATCATACCCGACACGGTCCCACACACAGTCGTCCAGCCTTTCCACTTTGGGTTGAATTGTCGTCGGACCCCACAACCATTTCGGCTCCTGTGTGCGGCTGAACGTTTGTTATTGTCGGTGTCTGGGGCCACTCGCCGTGGCGTATATGTGCGGTGGGAGGATGTACATCGCTGGCGGGAGGCATTCAAGTTGTTCTGACCAAGGAATGGTGATGAGATTGTGAGTGCGTGGGCCCGGGGGGAGTCGAGGTTGTGCATGCGAGTCAGATTGTGACAGTTATCAGTCGGGGACTCGGGGTTAGGCGGTTGCGAAGTTGGATTACAGCAGGTTCCATATCGATAGATACCTAGCAACCATTTTTCACACATAGGCGGCATTTGAATGGGTATTTCGGTGACCATGCCGAGTTTTCTTCCCACACAAACTAATTGAAGTAATTAAATAATGAATTTATATAACGTACTTATCATTTTCTGCGAAAGCCGCGAACGTGAGGTACTGACCTCAGGAATCAGTCACACAGGAAGAAACAGATAACTATTCTATAACCCCAATTCTGTGAAATAACCTATTTCTAAATGATATTTCCCTTCACTTAATTATGAACCCCGCTCTTACGTTTCGGAAGTCCGCTTATGTATTCGAAATGACGGGTATCTATCGTTATGGAACCTGCTGTAATCGGCGACTGAACACGACTACAGTACACCTGAGTATCAAGGGGCAAGTGATTCCGTGACCCGAGGTCCAATCAAGAAAAGGGGAAGTCTGCAGATTTCCGTGTGTACCAGATCCAGGATTAAATTGTAAGTGGATGTACGTTACCACTCAACTTTCTCTCGTATCCACAGCGGAAGACCGGCTTTGTACTGTGCTGCTCCGGATTCCGGAATAAAGAGATTTCCAAAATAATCCTGGGTGTACAAGGACAGGGTGAGGTCCCCAATACAGTGAGACCGATTTCTTGACCGATTTGTTCTGGAGGGCACTTTTGGAAACCGTATTATACCCCGTAAGTCACAGTCACGGTACTGTGGCGGCCACGACGAGTGCACAGAATGCTACCACTGTCGCTGTGAGTGGTGCGGTGGATGGGGATACTTAGGGCGATGACGGCGAGGGTGAAGACGAGCCTGAGGGCGGCGAGTCAGGATATGGTTCGGTACTACTTGCGCACGCACGCGGAACGAGTTCGCATCGGTTCCCGTGCCGGAGCCGCCACCCGCGTTGCTGGCTTATGGTCTACAGCCTGGGCTGCACGCGCCGGTGCGGGTACCTGTTCGGCATGCCCGTCCGCCGGAACGCCTCGATGCATATCTGAGTTCGCGGCAACGGCATAAGTACAGTACGCATATCGGCCCTGTCGTGTGAGATAGGGCACCCGCCACACTTATTCCCACATCTCATATACTTATACTACCCTGCTATCCCTTATTCTATTCATTTGTGATACTAGCGCAATGTATCATATCGTATGATGATTTCCGTAGAAGAAGCACCCTCCTCAGTCACTCACTTCCTCCTTTGTTGTCACATTACACTCGCTGAGGTTACAATGACCAGTCCACCATTGGGTTCATGACCGTTCATCGGTATATTTCGGTTAGAGACACACGCTCGTAGAGGGGCAGTTGATTGGCCGAAAGAATCACGACCCCTCTCTGCGAAAACATAACTTTCCTGATGAACACATGAAAAGACAATGTAAGAAACAGGCAAGGAAACAGGGGAGGTCAAATTCAAGTTACAGTATCATACTAGCCACGCGAAGGGTTTCGCGTGGGGTGGATGATCTTGCGCGTGATCAACGTTCAACGTTCAACAGCTAGAGAGCACCGAGAAGGGCCCGCGACGGCTATGACAGTAACTCGTGGCACGACAACAATGGTGATAGGTACTATCGTGCAGGGCGGCCCGGGATTCACTAAAGGTGGGTCGAGTGTATCACTGTCCCTGCGCAAAGTGTCATTTCCGCTGCCTTCTCCTTATCACCCGAATGAGGAGCAACTTGAAGCACAAACAGTGGAGAAGACTCGTAAGCGAGAGAAGAAGTGACGAGAGGAGCGATGGTTGACATCAAAGAATGAGATTCTGACCGAGACTGAGCGCAATCAGCATGAAGGCGACACGTCACAGTGGTGCAACATGAAGCTACGCGAATTATAACTATTCTGTCCGAGGGTGCTACGTAGAATTTACACAAGAGTAAATCAAAACAAAAAAACCTCATGGTTTCGCACAGGACAGCGCCGTGCGAGGAAGAACGAAAGGCTATGAAAGAAGTCATCGATATGCCAGTGGTGGTCGGATCGGGCTGCGGGGGGCTCTGAGGAATCCGAAGACAGACGTGTGCCCATAGGGATCATAGGGATCATAGTGTCGAAGGTTGCGATGAGAGAAGGTGGATATGGGACGTCTGGTACGTTAGAAGTCCAGAAGTCTGCGTCGAGTGGAGGGGTGAAGCACGGTCTTAGTGGACGGGTTAATACCTTGTCGTGTCGGACGCTTCCTGGGGGCTTTCAACGTTCTTCTGATGGGCAGCATGAAACGAGTCAGGAACAGAGATGTTGTTGTCGGCGGGAGGCGACACATCCATGAGGTTTTCGTCCATGCGAAGTGGGGCGGGCGTGGTCGAGGAAGCGGGATTGGGATTGCTGTCGAGAGGAGTAGGGAAGGGGGCAACGTTGTCATGCAGGATAGGCCCAAGCGCGATGAGCGCGGGCCCAGACACAGATATGCGCATCGTGCCGTCCCGAGTCCCACGCTGCACGGCGGGCGGGGCTCGCATATTCCAACTACACACACCTCGTAAACGCACCCGCCTTCCCGTATCACCACACGCTCCGTCCCGCGTACCGTGCCACCTCGCGCATGCCGCCGCCGCACGGGCTCGCATCCTATTGCCGTTTCGGAGGCCTCGCGTCGCTGGCATACGGCCATCAGACTGGGCTGCAAATGGGTACCTGTTCGACATGCCTGCCCGCTGGAAAGTCTCGACGCATATCCGAGTTCGTGGTATGATCCTGGGTGAGTGACCGCCAAGATCTCTGGCTACACTCTAAAATATCATTTCGCTCTGGTCTAATGTAGTGTATCGTACAACTTCGTGCAAGACATCGTGTCGTGTCATGATGTATCTACCCTATTCTGACAGCGGCGCTTTCAGTTTCAGTCTCGACACATAGATACACCATAAAATCTCCGCGCCCAAGCCACGCTGTCAGCGTCTCAATCCTGAGGGGCTCTTTAGACCTCTAGCATTCATTAATATGTAGATATCGCAGAGGTCATGCGCTTTCACCCACTTTCTGTCCTGTCTGTTCTCGCCTTCGGGCCCCTCAGTAGCCTCGCAACGCCTTTTGCATCGCATTGGGACGATCTTCGACCGAAGCACACATGGAATTCTGTCCCACAGAACTGGAAGAACCTGGGTAATCCACCTGCTAACGCTGCCATCGATCTCCACATTGCACTCAAAGCCAAAAATGAGAATGCCTTGATTGATGCCCTCATTGAGGTCAGCAGTCCCGGCCATCCAAGGTGCGTCCTCTCCACCGCTCTTCCGGTGCGCGCGTAGTACTTACATGTCCCGCTGCCCCGGCGGGAAGACAAGGCGCACACCTATCCAGAGAGGAGGTCGCCGAACTTGTCGCACCGCCCTCAGACGTGCTCGAGCTTGCCAATGCCTGGCTCGATCATTACGGCGTGCATCCCTCTACCATCTCAACGAAACACGGCGGCAGTTGGCTGACGCTCACCGGCGTCCCTGTGTCCAGAGCCAACGAACTCCTGAGGGCATCGTACCAACTGTACCAACACATCGGGACGAACGACACAGTTCTCCGCACGCTCAGTTACGGGCTCCCCGCGACGCTAGTTGAGCACGTACAAAACGTTGCGCCGACCACACACTTCGGATTTCCGCGCACGCCGCGGCAGGAACCACTCATGCGCCGCGGCAGAGTAACCACGGAGCAGACGAAGGTACCTAGGAGAGAACCCGGGACGGTGTTGTCGAGCCGCGACCAATATGTGACGCCGCCATTCCTGCGTTCGTTTTACAAGACGTCTAGCTACGTGCCCTTAGCCGCGGACCGGAATGTGCTCGGCGTTGCGGGCTACCTCGGTGATAACCCGAGCCCGTCCGACCTGAGGCAATTCACGAACCAATACCGCTCCGACGCGACGTCGGCGACCTACAGTGTCGTCAAGATCGGAGGCGGAGAGTACAACCCGAGCAACCCAACCGTCGAGGGGAATCTCAATATTCAGTATACTTCGGCCATTGCCTACCCGGCCCCGCATATATTCTACAGCACTGGTGGCTCATATACCCTGGGCGATGAGTTCTTAAACTGGCTCAACTATGTCCTCAGTCAGTGGAGCGTTCCGCAGACAGTAAGCACACCTTACGGCATGCCCGAGGACACCGTCCCACCGGATTATGCAATGTATTTGTGCAATCTATTCGCGCAGCTCGGCGTTCGTGGCGCCAGCGTCCTCTTCGCAAGCGGTAACGATGGTGTTGGTAGCGGGGACTGCCTGTTCGATGACGGCTCTGGAAACCCGCGGGTCCAGTTCCTCCCCACCTTCCCCTCCACCTGTGCGTATGGTGTTTAAACCCTACATTCGAGCAGCAAACATGCGTTAATAGACCACTCGCCACACCGTTCACGGTGTTCGCAGGTCCCTGGGTCACCAGCGTAGGCGGAACGACGGGCTACAACCCAGAGGTTGCGGCGAGTCTCTCCGGTGGCGGCTTCTCGGTGTATTTTCCGCAGCCGCCCTACCAGAACAATGCTGTGCCCACCTTCATCCGGAACCTCGGCAGCCAGTATAACGGCTTTTACAAGTGCGTTCGCTACCGTGACCCGGTGCCTCATTCTCACTTCGTGTTATTTGTGTAGCCCAGGGGGGCGTGGCGTTCCAGATATTTCTCTACAGGCAATTGACTTCCTGATCGTCGTCAAAAGTGAGCTTTGGAAATCGAGTGGAACAAGCTGTGCGACGCCGGTGCGGCACTCGAGTCCTCTCATCTCTGCATACCTGATTGCCGACGTACAGGCTGCGGCCGGAATCATCTCGCTGCTGAATGACTACCGGATTTCGAACGGCAGGGCGCCACTCGGCTTTCTCAACATCTGGTTGTACGGCACATGTCTCGGGGGCTTGAATGACATCACGTCTGGGTCGAATCCGGGTTGCAATACCGACGGATTCTCCGCTGTGCCTGGGTGGGATCCTGTGCGCCCAGCCATCGTTGTGTCTTTTTATTCGACGTTGGCTCACTCTGTACTCTACAGGTCACGGGTCTCGGGTCACTCGACTTTGAAAGACTGGTTGCAATACTTAGTCATTGGTAGTGGACTGACCCGGGCTGGCTTCAACGCCTCGTCGCACTCATTATTCCGTCCCACAACCCGGATTGTTGTCGTAGCCGTCGACACCATCTTCTGACGCTTCTTCTAGTATTTCCCTTCCTCATCTCTGATTTTGAATCGGTCTACATAGAGACGGTCCGTGTGTGTAAGTAGAGTACTACTAGTGGTATACTCCCTGGTCATTAGCATCGGTGTCGTCGCGTGTCCGATGTCATATAGCACGCATTAGTGATGCGGAACAATAACAAGAACTATCCGAGGGAGGGATGAATAGAGGGCGCGTTGTACTAGAGGGGCATGTACTAACACAACCTCTACGGTCCACATCGTCTGTTAGCGCATGTTGCTTTAGCCTTGGTCACGGTATTATTGACATGTACGTCCAACATGTCAATGGGAACCAATATCAACTCACCCTCCACTGGCAATACAATGTTCGTGACATCTACTGAGGCGTCTAATAAAACTCCAGCACACAAGTTCACTTCCCCGCGACGAGTTTTTAGACACAACAACATTCGCCGTAGTACCTAGCGCGATCCACAACCCGATCTCTCGTCCTCGTGGAAAACTAGCAGCGAAGCAGGCTTCAGTGCTGTCCTCACTTTTACCCCTTTCTAATTACCCCCCTACTCATGGGTCGTCCTCAGGCTCGTCGTTTCCAAGCAAAAGGACATCACATTGGTCTTCAAGCTTCAAGACAGACCCCTTCAAACAAAATTTCGGTATCAAGCCTACAACACGTTCAACTCGAAAGCCATGTTTCAATTCTTCTTCGCGGGATCGAGGGGCAGCTGTGCCAGATATTTCGGAACCTTGGCATCATCCCCTGGCTGGGCAGCAGCGGGTTAAGTCTAAGGTGGAGAGCCCTGATCTCACAAAGCCACCACCTACGCCATTTGTACCTCGACCCGTTGTTGCCGACAATGTCCGCTCCGGATCTTCGCACCCTCCCCCACCTACCCAATCCCAGGCCGTCGTCCATCGCCTATGCAATGGCGCATGGATCGCGCTCGTATTGTTTTCGTCCCAGACCCCTTCGGGACCATCTATTGCGGAGACCCTTCGGTCCACCGTTCGGAGTCTCCTGCCTCTACGCCGTCTCTGGATCCTTCAGAGAGCACATTCCCCGAGATCGAAAACATCGACCCTACTGATGGCGTGTGGTACAAAGTCTGTTTTCCGCTTGTTCGAGTGTCTCTTTGTGAATCCCGGTTGCGGGCTCGCAGATCTCGCAGAGGAAAGCACAGGCGAAGACGAGGATGTCGTTGGCAACGAGGGCACATCTTACAACATGGTTGATTAGGAGGACATCATCCCGGGACTTACCCCGGAGGCATCCGTGCTCGGCGATAACCCAGCAGGAACGAGTTTCGGTGTCGAGTACGAGACGGTGCTAGCCGTCGGTGACTCGGTGGCGGAACCGTGACACGCCCTCGGGTTTTCCACGCGCATCCTTCGAGGACCTCCCGCCCTGCAAGTCTCGCTTCGATGTCGTCTCGCCTCGCACGCCCAGCTCGAGCGATTACCCCGCACAGACCTCCAACGCCGCCTTCATTCCCTCTACGATCCATACTTCCTTTCGGCAATATCGACACGCCTCTGCACGCACCCAGCATGCACACATCATACTCGCACCTCCGTGACCCATCAGAAACGCCGACCCCACCGCTGCACTACCCCCCGCCTCGCCGTGCCATCTCGCCTTCAAGCATCCACACGCACGAATCAAGCTCGTACACGCACACGCACACCGTGCCTACCCCGCCCTCGACCGACATCCTATCCACGCACCACCATACCCGCCCGCGCAGGTTCACGCGCCGCGCCTGTCACGGGCATGATGGGCACGGGCCCAGACACAGACGCGCGTATCGTGCTGCGTCCCGCGCTGTACGGCGCGCTCTCGACCCTCGCAACCCTCGCAAACCCAACCACACCCTCTCCCCCTACACCCGCGGGCTGTCTCACTTCACAGTGCGCTCTGGTCCGCGCCACGCACCGCCCGCACTGCCACGTGCGCCACCTCGCGCGCGCCGGCGCCGGACGCACGTGTTCAGTGCAGCTGCGGCGAAGGTGCAGGAGGCTGCAGGGCGAGGGCACCAGTCGGTGTCGCCGCCGAGCGAGTTTGATGCGGAGGATATGGATCGGTACTTTTGCACGAGGGACAAGCTCACGTCTGTCGTCACGTCGGAACCGCTAGCTTACGGAATCACAACTTGGGCTGCACGGACGGGCGTGGGTACCTGTTCGGCGTGCACGCCCGCCGGAAAGTCTCAATGCATAACTGAATTAGGGCTGCGCACCGAACCGTAAATTGCATTGGTTTGATCTCGTTCCGACGATGCGTTATCACAGGACAGATTTCATAGGTGACGAGGACATGGTCTGAGGCTCAGATTCCCAATTCCCAGACCTTGAAATCCCTATCAAGTCTTATCATAATTTCGACCTGCTTTTAATCTTTATGAGACATTTATTATAGCCTGCTTCCGTGGGACAAGAAATATTGAACGCGTTATACACTACGCCCGATCCCTGCGCGACAGTGTACTCCTTGGAGTAATGATCGTCTGTAATGATACATCGTAGTTTCGAGTTTCTTTCCATGAGCAAACGCATGCTAGGTTAATCAGCCGACTCACCCACCAGCAGGGGTTAAGGGTGCGAATGTTTACTCTCGGAGCGAGACATTGACCAACAGGCGATCTTGGCGCACGATGATCCAGTCCAAGATCTTTCCTTCCCACTCATCATGACTCACCCCTGGTGCTAAGGAGAACTGAAATCGCCGAAGAACCCAGCAGAGAACCATGCGCACCTCCATCAACGCCAGGTTCTTCCCCGCACAGATCGTCGGTCCGTACGAGAATGGGAAGAACGCCGCCGTGTTGTGCTCTCCCACAGGCGCACCAGTGCTGAGCCACCTTTCGGGGAGGAATGCCTCTGGGGTGTGGAAGTTTCGTGGGTCACGGTGAATGCTGTACGTGTGAAGACAGAGCTGAGTCTCTTCCGGGATGACTCTGCGGATCCGTGATATTGTGAACGGGGAGGACGGATGGGATTCGACTTACAGATTTCCAAGCATTCTTGCTGCCCACGGTGCGTTGTGACCCGCTTGGGACTGCTGGTTGAAGACGAAGTGTCTCGTTGCTGTTCGTAGGAACAAATGTTAGTTGCTCCGAGTTCACATGGCACGTTCCCTCTGTCCGTCCAGGTATTGAGAACCTACGAAGAAAGTCCATACTTTATCATACGTACACGATATCACACTGGCCATGCGTGTGCTTAGTATTTAGAGTGCGCCGTGAAGGTTTGCGGCGGCTATTCCAGTAGCTGGCAGCAACGACGGTTGGATCGTCCAGGGCAACCTCGTGTTTGTGGGATTCACTAGCAGAACACACGCTCGTGGAACACCTTTCGCACGCTCAGATCCAAGCTCAGTAAAACTTGATTCGATACAAAGACCTTGCCGCCGAGACGCCCTGCGACGGGGCGAGTTCGCACGCATACACTACTCGCATCACATTTTTTCATATTTCGCAACACTGTTTGCATGTTGTATGAGGATAAATATGAGACGATCTGAAGAAAAAAGTGTCAAATAGTATCACAATCGTAATATCCGGGACCCAACGAGAATACATACTCTATCACACCATCTGGAGGAATACACCATAGCTGTCGTGCGATGGATGAGGGCGATAGATTCCCTGTTGCTCGGCGTCCACTAGTGAGCTCCGTGATAAATATCCAATCGCGGTGCCTGTAGTCGAGGGCAGCGACGGCGATTGAGGTGGATAGTCCGGGGAAGCCGTACTGTTTGTGGTGTCAATTTTTGCGCTACTTGCGCTCTCAGCAATATAATATGGATCCGGAGCGGTGCTCAAGCGTGGAGGGACGGATGCTGGCATGGAGGGACGAGGCTCTGGAAAAGGCGAGTGATTGGACAGAGACGCAGGAGGGTCGGATGACAGCTGTGAGCTTGAAAGGAGTATGTTGTCGGGGTCCGGAAGTGGAGGAGACGGAGTCGGAACGTCTGGTACATGGGAAGTGCGGGGGTCTACATTGTGCTGCCTGGAAACGGCACCACGTGTAGAGGCTAAAGCAAGTAGAGTGGATGTCCGTGTTTCAATGAAAGAATTGGTGTCCGCAGCGGGATCCGGCGAAGTGCTTTCAATTCTTGTCTGATCAGTGGAGCGGAGGGTTATTGAGGAAGAGACGTCGTGAATATGAGATGTCAAGTTCGGATCATGGTCATGAATACGGCACAAAGGGTATGCGTACTGGTGACGCAAAATCCTATCCTGATCCCCAGTGGAGGCGGTAAAATCGGTAGGGGAAGCATGGGTGCCATGATGTAAGCCGATGTAGACGTTTCTAATCCGTCTGAGTATAAACCACGCAAGTAGTCCGTTGCTACTCCGCGCTTCGAGAACGATTTGATTCCAGAGGGTACAAAAATCGTGTTGTGTTTCCGCAGACGTATCCCGTACTGCGGCCGTGAATTTTGAAACTTCTCCGAGAACGTCCGATAACATCTCTTTTTTTTTCTTGAACCATTCCGATAACAGCTCGGTGATTTGCGACCTGGCCTGTGGCGCAAGACCACTGAAGGCGCTATGGACCTCGCGAGTGATATGAATCAAGATGGTAAGTGAGAAACTGTCACCATGCGTCACGTAGCCACGAATGTCAGATTCCGGGACGCCTAGTTCTCTGGAGGCGAGTGTAAACCAACGGTCATCACGCCGCTGAACTTTTGCGACTCTTAAATTGCGAGAATGACGGAAACTATGGCTTGTACCAGCAAAACAACCCTGCTATCGCCCCAGCCACTCACAATATGCCCGAATTCGGTAGTTTGCAGTCCTCTATGCTGGTCTTCAGACAAAATTCTGCGGAGGATGCACTCCAACGCTTCGAGAATGTCCGTGGGATCGATGGCCTTCGCACAGACGATAGCGCGCCGGTGTTTGGCCGACTCCGGAAGCAAGACGGATGAGAAGGTGCGGTCCAACAATCCAAACAATTCTTCAAAGAGCTTCGATTTTTGTTTCGGTGTAAGACCGGGTAGAGGATCCCCAACAACCTTTGAGCTGCGGAAGCCAGGCAGGTTTGCAAAGAAGCGCTCCAGTTCGTCGTCTTCATCCAAGGAGTCAAATGTCCACATGAATGCGTGGGTGTCGATATCCGATGGTAAATTTCGAGCAGTTTCTTCGGCCGTCTTCAGCATACCTTGCGAGAGTAAATGATAAAACTTTTCCTCCAGACTTCTGAAGCGTTTGAATGTCGGAGACTGTCGTGAGTGAAGCGTGGTGTCAGGCGATAAAGTATACCACCGAAGAAACCGAAATATGATAAACGGTACGCCATTGACAATGAGCCAGGCTAGCAATGACAGTGGAGTATAGAATGGGCTGTCACGACGGAAGATAGGCATGAGTGTGAACCAGCCATATCCAGCTATGCCGACGATGACCCATGATAGCACCACGTGGAAAATTAAGAGATTGACGTTGCACAGGCACACAACGAGGCCAGCAAAGAAGAAGAACAAGGAGAGGTGCAGCAGCGTGGGTAATGCTTCGACCACCAACTGAACGTGGCGCCTCTCAACTCCTTCGGCAAAGAACGCACGGATCCGTGCTTTCTTGGGTGGGCCGTAATGCGGTTGAGTGACCCTGATGTACCTTCGTGCCCATTGCTGCAATAAGGTCGCGAGCAGGGCACAGGTCAGACTGATGACCAAGCTCAAGAACCAAAGCGCATTGACCCAGAGAGCGGAAGTGTCGAGCAGGCATGGGGAGCAACGGTATATTGCGTACTACTTTAGCTTACCTGTGAGGCTTGTACTTTACGACTACTTAGTTGTTCTGAATGAACTGGTGTATTCCCTAGTGTGTACACGTCTTATATACACTTTGGAACACTATATAAATAGCTACTTATCGTATCTAAAGGCCTAAGGCCACTCAACTGAGCGCAGACGCTGTCCGCGCTCTGATTCGTACTGGCGAGGCCACAGCTCACTGCCGTGGCCGAGCCTGTGGCTCAGCGTTGTGGCGCTCGCCGATCGCTCGGCTCGCTGCTGGCCACACACTCGCTCAACAGGAAGTCGGTGGGGAGAATGTAGGTGGAGAAAGAGGGAGGGAAATATTGGATTGATTCGGATGGGCGATGACCTGATAGATATTCGCGAGGTAGAACACGGAGGTGTCTTGCGGGTTTCGTTGGATGTCCTGAATCGAAAACGAGATCAATGTGGCAACAGCTGCAGAGAATAGACCGGTCTATGCCAGTTGAGTTGGAATGAGGCAAGGTATTAGAAGATAGACACTCACAAAGAAGAGGATCCCGTCGGCATCTGCTTTCCAGCCTTCGGCCATCTTCTTGTCTTCTTCTGCCGCCCTTTCCAGATACATTGAAAACATAGGTATGGAGCCATCAACAAAGTTCGATTCTGGGACGGGGCGGGTCCAGGGTTCGTGGCCACCTGTCACTGTACGTATCCCAAGGACTAAGAAAAAGATAAGGTTTCAAGGAAGCCTCCTCCACACAGATGCCTCGCAATGGGGGCGAGTTCCACATGTTCATACATTTGGCATGTCGTAAATATAAAGATAAATAATATGCTGGACAATCTGGAGAAATAGCGTCAAAAAGTACCACGATCGTAATATCGGAGGTTCAATAAGAATACATGTTCTACCATACATCCGTCTTGTCGAGGAATGCGTCAAAGCTGCCATGCGGGGGAAGACAATGAATGGTTTCCCGATTGCTCGGCGACTTGTCAGCGCCATGACTACCCCCGATGGCGGTGCCTGAAGTCGATGGGGGCGCCGGCGATTGCGGTGGATAGTCCGGAGCGGCCGTACCGTTTGCAGTATTCAACTAAAGGGAGGTACGTCGGTCATTTCCATTGCACAAAGCAACTTTGCGCTACTCACACTCTCGGCAGCAACGTCTTGATCCAAAGTAGAGCTTGGAAGTTGAGGATATGCAACGGGAGGGACAGAAGTTGGCATCGAGGAATGAGATTCTGGCAAAGATATGTTGTTGGACCGAGGCGTGGGAGGATCTGAGGACAACTGCGGGCCATTAGGGAGCGTGTTGCCGAGAACTGGAAGGGTAAAAGGCAGTGACGGAATGTCTGGCGCGTCGGAAGGAGAGGGGTGTGCATTGTGCCGCCGGGAAATGGCACCGAGGAGAGTGGAGGCCGAAGCAAGCGGAGGGGCGGATATCGGAATGTCAATGAAGGAATGGTCAACGGAGTGGATGATTGTCGTCGGGAAAGAAGCGTCATGGGTATGAGGTGTCACTGGCAAGTTCGGATTACGGTCATGGATACGGCACAAAGGGTATGCAGACGGGTGACGCAGAATCCTGTCCTGGTCGCTAGTAGCGGCGGAAAAATCTGTAGGGGAGGCACGGGTACCATGATGTAAGCCGATATAGACGTTTCGAATCCGTCTGAGGATAAACCACGCAAGCAGTCCGTTGCTGCTCTTCGCTTCGAGAGAAATTTGATTCCAGAGGGCACAAAATTTGCGTCGCAGTTCCGCAGACGTATCCTGTAGTACCGTGAATTCCGAAACTGTTCCAAGAACGTCCGATAACTCGGTGACCAGCGACCCTGCCTGCGGCGCAAGACCACTGAAGGCGCTATGGACCTGGCGAGTGATATGAATCAAGATGGCAAGTGACAAGTCGTCACCATGTGGCACGTAGTCTAGTTCTTTGGAGGCGAGTGTAAACCAACGGTCATCGCGCTCTTGCACCCTTGCGAGAATAACGGAAACTATGGCATGTACAATTAAAACATCCCTTTGGTCCCTGGGATCGCCCCAGCCACTGACGAGATGCCCAAATGCGGTGGTTTGCAGTCCTCGATCCTGGTCTTCGGGTAAAATTCTCTGGAGGACCCACTCAAACGCTGCGGGGATGTCCGTGGGATAGATGGCCTTCGCACAGACGATGACCCGTCTGTCTTTGACCTTCCTGGGGAGCAGATCAGATGAGAAGGTGCGGTCCAATAATCCGATCAGTGCATCAAAGAGCTTCAATTGTTGTTCGTGAGCCAGACCGAGCAGAGGATCGCCGACGATCTTCGAGCTGCGGAAGCCAGGCAAGTGCGCAAAAAAGCGCTCTAGTTCGTCGTCTTCATCCAAGGAGTCAAATGTCCGCATAAATGCGCGAGTGTCGATCTCCGATGGTAAATTTCGGGCAGTTTCTTCGGCCGTCTTTAGCATGCCCTGCGAGAGTAATTTATAATACCTGTCTTCCAAGCGCTTGAAGTATTGGCAGGTCGAAGACTGTGAGTAAGGCGAGAATGTGTACCACCGAAGAAACCGAAATACGATGAAAGGCACTCCATTGACAACAAGCCACGCCGGAAATGAAAGTGGGGTATAGAATGGGCTGTCGTGACGAAAGATAGGCATGAGCGTGAGACATCCGTATCCAGCTATGCCGGCGATGACCCATGACAGCACCACATTGAACATCATGAGGTTGACATTGCACAGGTACACAACGAGGCCGGCAAAGAAGAAGAACAAGGAAAGGTGCAGCAGCGTGGGCAATGCTTCAACCACCAACTGGAAATGAAGCTTGTCAACTCCTTCAGCAAAGAACGCACGGATCCGTGCTTTCCTGTGTGGAGCGTAACGTGGCTGAGTGACCCTGATATATCTTCGCGCCCACTGCCGTAGCAAGGTCGCGAGGAGGGCACAGGTCAAACTGATGACCAAGCTCAAGAACCAAAGTGCGTTGACCCAGAGAGCATACGTCGGTGGAGAGAACACGGGTGGAGAAAGAGGGAGGGAAGTATTGGATCGATTCGGGTCGGCCATGACCTGATATATATTTGCGAGGTAGAAGACGGAGGTGTCCTGCGAGTTTGGTCGAATGTCCTGAATCGAAAACGAGATCAATGTGGCAACAGCCGCGGAGAATAGACCGGTCTGCGCCAGTTGAGTTGGAGTAAAGCGTGTCATTAGAAGATAGACACTCACGAATAAGAGGATCCCATCAGCATCTGCTTTCCAGCCCTCGGCCATCTTGTTATCTTCTTCCGCCGCCGTCTCTAAATACATTGAGAAGATAGGCATGGAGCCATCATCGAAGCTTGGTTCTCCTTGTGGCGCATGATTCGGAACAAACCCGGGTGGGTACTCGTGACCACCTGTAAGCACGGTGGTGGCACGTGAGGTCGGAGGAGATTGAGTTGTCGTGGGATCAACATCAACATACCTGCGTTTGCACCCGCCAAGGGTGTACTCATGGCTGGATGAGGGGGTCGGTACATTAAAGACTATGTAGTGTAGAGAGTAGAGCGGATTGTCGTGGAAGATGTTGAGAGTGACTGTACCCACCAAGGTCCCCACTGACACGTTGCTTGTGGCAGCTTGGCAGCTTCCAAGACCAAGTCCGAGACCATGATAGGGTCAATCGAACCTCAAGCGCTCACTCAGCCTCACTGGTGACATAAAGGTCGCCATGAGATAAGGCGACTGCAACCGTTCCGAGTTCTCGCACTGAAGTGTGTGCAATCCAATCGATCGTTACAGCTTTCGGTAAGAAAGGTGGACCTGTGACATATGTGACCGGCCGGTGACAACCGGTAATCGGCCTACCCAGAAGGGTCCACAAACAAACGGACACGAAGGGCTTCACCGGTTCACCCCTTGTCCATTTTCCAGGTCCTGACTGCCGCCTGCGCGGGAGTTAGTTACGCAGCAACTCTTCCTGATAGGTTTACCTTCGTGCTAACATTAACCTCGTGCACAAATATTCTCTATTGCTAACTCCATACTCTGCTAGGGCTATTGGGTGTCCTCGCTACTTAACCCCACGCGGAAGGCGTCTCGGCATCGTCACCCTTCATAGGTCAGCCCTAACGAATGCGCTTTGGCGGCTGTAATGGGACTCGCAGGGTCGGTGGTGATGGATACAGCAATGGCGATGGCGACCTCGAGGGAGTTGGTGTCGCCGCCCAGCAAGTTCGATGTATAGCCGTTGATCCTACGGTCAACAGTATGGACACGTCTGCGCAGTGTCATGCCCTACGACTGGAAAACCTACAGTAGACGCATAATTTTGGCGACTGCATAAGTGAGTCAAACGACGACCTTGTGCTGTTTCTCCTTGAGGATCTTATGATTGTCTGGGACAGCTAGTTGTGTTGCGCGTACCGGTTCGATCCCACATCCGACTTTCTGCCTGTGGGGTAACCGGACAATCCCTCGTATTTTCTATGAAAACTTTCCCACCTCTGCTGTCACTTACCTGCAGGATGCCACGTCATTACGCTCAGGCACCTGTGCTTGTCTGGTACTTGGTGCTACAGTCCCACATAGGCAGGATCCAGTCTAGTTTCCGTCAGCACCTTCCGACTGCATACAAGAATATGCAATGCCTCACGAGGTCATCCACAGTACTTGAGACATGGCTGAGGGGATCGACACTGCAAGAGCAACAACGAGAGGTAATGAAGAACCTTCACTGATTTTGATTTATAACGAATCCGTGGACGCTGAAAAAGTGATGAAGCAGTGGGTCGCGGTCTTTCTATAGTCGATTCGGGTCAAGCCTTTAGTCCTTATTTTTATTTGGTCTCAATCCGCAGGCGAACGAAGACGCGACCGCACCGCCAGACCGTCTGCGTGCTTGGACCAATACAGTGTAGGTAAGAAGGGTGATGAGCAAAAATGAGCCATTAATTTGCACTAAACCGAGAGCTCGCAAGCAACTCGTGCCGAAAGGTCTAAAGGTTCTAATTTACCTTAGGTCCTCCAGCAGTCACGACTCAACGCGCGGTTGGTCGTTGCGTCCAGGCCGGCCATGAATCCCGAAACCTGCAACACGACGGTAAGGGTATTGTAGTAGATTGGCAGGCCGGTCATGATGGCAGCAAGCCATGCCATGCGAATCACGTTCGATATCGGCCCGGAATTTATTTATTTCCGAGTTCCGGACCAGAGGGAGATAACTTAACTTGCTTATGGTGTCGTCCCACCCGCGATCTCAGATCTCAGCGGCAATCGACACGCCTGGCCCACTGCACACCCAACACGTTGTAAACTTAAGCGAGGGTTGCATCCTCCTGTGCCGTAAACTTGAGGTCAGGACTCGGAAGCCAGGATGCCCCGATCAAGCGATATCTGACGTGAGACCTGAATCGATGTCGAGAACACTTCTGATGAAGAGCGCGGCGACCTCTCATCTATCGTCTGTCCCCTTTTCGCCCGCTTGCAAAGGACCTCGGGCAAGCAATTGCAAAAACATCGAAGTTATGGGCAGCATATCTCTGCGCCAAGGGAGACATGCATAGGTAAAATTTATACTACGAGAGCCTGCACGACCGTCGTAGAGATGTCGTGAGAGTAGGTTGGTGCCGACATCGTCTACACCTCCCTGTATGTCCGGTCGCTCAACCGGCCTTATAGGGCCAAATGAACTCTCGATTCGAGATTCCTCGCTCATATACCTGATACTCGGGCAGGACGGCCTGCCGAAGGGACTACGTGCGTATGTGGCACTGGCACCTCGACTGTTGCCCGTTTGAAACATATAGTACAGTAAACAGGCTGGGAGGGTAGGGAGGGACCGCCGGCGCTAAACGCCGAGCGTGATCCGGCATTGCACATGCATCAACGCAAGCCGTGGAATCACGCCTTCTCGTCGGCAGCTCTGAAAGAGTACGAAATAATTGTGGTGGAGCAGATCAGACAGCCGGTCGGTTGTCTAGATGATATGATCCAGAGATCGGGCCAGAAGACGAATAAGTTTCTGTGATTTTAATCGGTGGTTGAGATACTTTACGTGAGCTCTAACTTGCATAGGTTTGATCTCGTTCTGACGATGCGTTATCACAGCACAAAATCGGGTGCTGTGACCCTTTCTCCCCACTGGGCACGACCTACGGGGGAAGAACCACAGCGTCATCATTCCTAAATCTGGGGGTGCCGACGAGGCTTGCTTGACGTATCATTGATTCCTAGTGTCGCGACCTCGCCTCGGAAACGAAAACCCCTCATCCCCGATCGAGAAGCACTTCGTGCTTCAGCCCAATCTCTGTGCAGTCCGCCAGCTTAGTTGTCAATGATTCCCCGCCACTGCTTATACTATCTGCAAGAGCTAGTACACTTCTTTGCACCTTTTTCCCTCCCGAAGAGAGCATGACAAACATCGTCACGTGCATCAAGAGTTATCAGACAGGTATTTAAATATTATTGAGAATAGATATGTCCCAATACCCGGTGGTGTGTAACTTGGCGGTGCAAGTTACGGTACTACAAGTTCCATAACGATTTCCAAGTCAAGTCCAAGTTACTGGACTTGAACTTGCGGCAACACTACCTTACATGATTCTACCAAATTAAGAAGTGCGGAGGGTTTTTTTGTTGAACCAAAGTGTGTATTCCGGAAAACAACCAAGGATGCCGTACAATCTTAGCTCGCATCAGATTTCTTTCCCTCACTATCATGTCCTTAGCTGTCATGAATCCCTTCGGCCATATGTCTCCACTTGATGTCGGCATTTTTTTTCTCTTGACCAGTTTCGTAGGTCACTCATTTATTCATTTTTCCCACCCTCCAACCAAGGATCTGACGGGGACCAGACCTCTTATCAGTGTTTCCATCATTTGGAACCTCGATCCAAGTTACCTCTTATCGTCCTCCTCCTCGTTGTCCCTGCGTTCCTCTCTGTATCAATTTCCTATCATGTTCCATGGTTTTCCGCTGCCATCCTGTTCGCGTTTCTAGCTTATGGAGGTGCTGTGACCTCCTTCGCGCTCATCTACCGTCTGTCGCCCTTTCACCCGCTCGCAAAGTTCCCCGGGCCAACAATTGCAAAAACCTCCAAATTATGGGCGGCATATCTCAACGCCACAGGCGACCAGCATAGGTGCTACAAGAACCTGCACGACCGTTATGGAGATGTCGTGAGAGTAGGTTAGTGCCAATGTTGTCCCACCCTTAGTGTATATCTGGTCGCTTAGCGAGCGATATAGGACCAAACGAACTCTCAATTCGAGATCCTTCGCTCATACACCCGATACTCGGCCAAGGTGGTCTACTCAAGGGTCCACGTGCGTATGTTGCGTCTCAGCTATTACCCATTTGAAACCTATTGTAAACAGGCTGGGAGGGTCGGGAGGGGCCGCCGATGCTAGTCGCCCAGCGTGACCCGATATTGCACACGCATCAACGCAAGCCGTGGAACCGCGCCTTCTCATCGGCGGCTATGAAAGAATATGAAATAATTGTGGCGAAGCGGGTCAGACAGTTTGTTGGTTGTCTGGATGATATGATCCAGAGATCGGACCAGAAGGCGAATGCTGTGGTGGACATTAATCGGTGGTTGAAATACTTTACGTGAGCTCTAACTTGCATAGGTTTGGTCATATTCTGACGATGCGTCATTACAGCACAGATTTCATGGGCGACATGGCGTTCGTCTCCTAATCAGTTCTCCGACGCCGCATATGCTGATTTGACCTCTCTCAGCTTTGGTGGTGGTTTTGAGATGATGAAAGCCGGCAGAGACGTCGATGGTCTTTGGACTCTTCTTGAATCTGGCGTTCGGTACGTACCTACGCGAGTGCAGTCTGTGCCTTCTAACTTTTTATAGTGTTGCTGGCACAGTGTCGAATGTGTCATACGTCTTCCCTTTTTTCAACGTAATCATAGGAAAGAAGAGCCCTCTCTTGCGCCTCCGAGCATTGTGCAAAGAACGGGCCCTCGAGCGGTTACGGATGGGCGCAAACAGGAAGGATCTATTCTATTACTTGGTAAGCTCCCTCGCCGGGTCTTCAACTTCGTCTCACAGAACGCGATCACAGAGTGGCGAGGAACTACCAGAAAGTGAGCGCCCATCTCCCGCCGATATTGCCCAAGACGGGCAGTTGGCCATCATCGCTGGCTCGGACACAACAAGCAGTGTTCTCACGGCTACGCTCTACTACCTCTTACGCAATCCGGTGGTATACGAGCGTTTGCAAGCCGAGGTCGATAGCGCGTTCCCGAGTGGAGAAGAACCTCTAGACGTAGCGAAATTGAGTCAGATGGAATGGCTAAATGGTTGCATGTAGGTGTGCGGCGCGTTGAAGCGAACTCGGAACTGACTTTTGCTCCTGCAAACAGCAACGAGGCACTTCGTCTTCAACCACCGGTCCCGAGCGGGTCGCAACGCACCGTAGACAAAGGCACAGGTACAAAAGTGCTTGGAAATCTGTAAGTTGAACACTCTGAGGATCCCGTCGATTGTTCTTAACGGTATTCGCACGGACAGGACCATTCCGGAGGAGACACAGCTCTCTCTTCATACGTACAGCATTCAGCGTGACCCGCGCAACTTCCACGACCCAGAGGCGTTCCTGCCTGAACGGTGGTTCAACACCGGTGCGCCTGCAGGAGAGCACAACACAGCGGCATTCTTCCCGTTCTCGTACGGACCGACGATCTGTGCGGGGAAGAACCTGGCGTTGATGGAGATGCGCATGCTTCTATGCTGGGTGCTTCGACGATTCCGGCTCTCCGAGGCACCAGGGGTGATTTACGAGGAGTGGGAAGGAAGTATATTGGACTGGCTTTTTGTGGTGCATGTGGGTCCCCTATCAGTCAATGTCTCGCTTCGTGAGTGAACACGTGGGTATTTATAACGTGTAACCATTCTACCGCTTACAGTACTGTAGATCCTGAAATCTGACTCATTGATTGATTTTTGCGCCTGAGCTAGAGTACACCATTCGCCATTTGAATCAGAAACACTTGTCGTTCGACAATACAAGGGATCTGTGGCCGCATGTACCGTACTTAATAATTAAAACAACACTAGATACCTTGCTAGATACAGCACGGAAAGCACACGTGATTAAGAGCCTGTTATCGAATCGGGAAGTAAATCGGAAGCAATGACGTACGCCGTACGTAGCCTGCGGCAGATTCTCATCCATCATGTTCAAGTTTTTAGCGCTTTCGGCTGTACTGAATTCATTCAGCCTATTGCGCCAATCACTCGACCGTGTTCCTACTCGACCCCGGTGTTATTGTACTCTTTACTAGTTTCGTAGGTCACATTCATTTCCCCCCTCTAACTTGAAAATATCTGACCGGAACCAGAGCTCCTACTACCTGGAGCCTCGATCCAAGTTGCCTCTTACCGTTCTCCTTCAAGTTTTCGTCGTCCCTGCACTCCTTTCTGTTCCAATTTCCTACCACGTTCCATGGCCCTCCGCTGCCGTCCTCCTAGCGTTTCTAGCTTATGGAAGCGCTGTCACATCCTTCGCGCTCATCTACCGTCTGTTGCCCTTTCACCCGCTCGCGAAATACCCCGGGCCAGCAATTGCAAAAACCTCGAAGTTATGGACGGCATATATCTGCGCCAAGGGCGACGTGCATAGGTTATACAAGAGCCTGCACGACCATTATGGGGATGTCGTGAGAGTAGGTTGGTGCTAAATAGTCCTGTCCTCTAGGTATGTCCGGTCTCTCAGCCGGCATCATTATAGGGCCAAATGAATTCGAGATTCGAGATTCTTCGCTCATACACCCGATACTCGGGCAGGGTGGCCTGCCCAAGGGCCCACGTGCGTATGTTGCGTCTCGACCGTTGCCTATTTGAAACCCATAACAACCAGGCTGGGAGGGTCGGAAGGGGTCACCGGCGCTAATTTCACAGCGTGATCCGATATTGCATATGCACCAGCGCAAGCCGTGGAATCGCGCGTTCTCGTCAGCAGCTGTCAAAGAGTATGAAATAATTATGGCGAAGCGGGTCAGACAACTTGTCGGTTGTCTGGAAGATATGATCCACAGATCGGACCAGAAGGCGAATGTTTTGGTAGGCATGACTGAATGGTTGAACTTCTTTACGTGAGCTCTGACTGGAATGGGCCTGATCTCGTTCTGACGACGCATGATCGCAGTACAGATTTTATGGGTGACATGGCGTTCGTCTCCCAATAGGTTCAATTACCCAGTGGACGCTGATTCAACCCATCTCAGCTTCGGTGGTGGTTTCGAGATGATCAAAGGTGGCAGAGACGTCGGTGGTCTTTGGACTCTTCTAGAATCTGGCGTTCGGTGCGTATCCATGCGAATGCAGTTTGAGTATCGTGTAACTTGTCCTAGTACCATGCATCTTTCCTCTTCTCTTCACATTCATGCGAGAGAGGAGCGGGCCTGTGCGTTGCCGAGACTTTGGGAACGGGTCCGAGTCCTCGAGAGGCTGCGGATGGGCGCAAAAGGCCTGAGGAAGGATTTATGCTATTATTTGGTAAGCTCCCGCACCCAAGTCTTTGGCGCCTTCGTCTCACAGGATGCGATGACAGAATAGCGAGGAACTGCCCGAAAGTGAGCGCCCATCTCCCATCGACGTTACGAAGGACGGGCAGTTGGCTATCGTCGCCGGCTCGGACACAACAAGCAGTGTTCTCACAGCAGCGCTCTACTACCTCATATGCAATCCGGACGCATACGAGCGCCTACAGGCGGAGGTCGACCGTGCCGAAGAACCTCTGGTCGTGACAAAATTAAGTCAGATGGACACTTCGTCTTCGACCAGCAGTCCCAAGCGGGTCACAACGCACCGTGGGCAGCAAGAATGCTTGGAAATCTGTAAGTCGAATCCCATCCGTCCTTCCCCTTCACAATATTGCGCATGCGCAGAATCATTCCGGAAGAGACGCAGCTCTGTCTTCACACGTACGGTATTCACCGCGATCCACGAAACTTACACACCCCAGAGGCATTCTTTCCCGAAAGGTGGTTCAGCACCGGTGCGCCCGTGGGAGAGCACAACACGGCGGCGTTCTTCCCATTCTCGTACGGACCGATGATCTGTGCAGGGAAGAACCTGGCATTGATGGAGATGCGCATGGTTCCCTGCTGGGTTCTTCAGCGATTCCGGTTCTCGTCAGCACCTAGGGTGAGTCACGATGAGTGGGAAGGAAAAATCTTGGACTGGTTTATCGTGCGCCAAGATCCCTTGTTGGTCAGTGTCTCACTTCGAGAGTAAACGCGGTGAATATTCGCACGCTTAGCCGTAGTCCCTGCTGGGGTGAGTCACCTGATTAACCCAGCATGCGTTATGTTCATGGAAGGAAACTCGAATTGCGACGTATCATTACTGACGATCATTACAACGATATTACAAGGAGAACACTGTCACGCAGGGATCCGGCTTAGTGTATTGTGTACTAAGTAGCTACTTCCTACTTCCATCTTGCTGTGGGCACCATGGAGTTTCTTTTTTACGGTGTACCCCAATTCGGCAGCAACTCATGAGGAATTCATTCGCAATCAATACTGTACATTCGGGGTTTATAGAAAGAGACATAAGTTCCTACAGTGTTGGCTAGTCAGGCCTCGCCTACTGGGTGCCAACGCCAAGTCTGCGAATGTTCACTCCCTATGCGAGACACCAACCAGCAGGGGATCCTGGCGTACAATAAACCAATCCGAGATCCTTCCTTCCCACTCCTCGTAAATCACTCCAGGTGCCTTGGAGAACTGGAATCGCCGAAGCACCCAGCAGATAACCATGCGCATCTCCATCAACGCCAGGTACTTCCCCGCACAGATCGTCGGTCCGTACGAGAATGGGAAGAACGCCGCCGTGTTATGCTCTCCCGCGGGCGCGGTGTTGAGCCATCGTTCGGGAAGGAACGCCTCGGGCGTGTGGAAGTTTCGCGGGTCGCGGTGAATGCTGTACGTGTGAAGACAGAGCTGCGTCTCTTCCGGAATGATCCTGCGTATACGTGGTACAGTGAAGGGGAGGATAGTGGTGGTTCAACTTACATATTTCCAAGCACTTTTGCGCCTTTGCCTTTGTCCACCCTGCGTTGCGACCCGCCTAGGACTGGAGGTTGAAGACGGAGTGTCTCGTTGCTGTTGGTAACGGCAAAAATCAGTTCCTCCAAGTTCGCTTCAACGCGCCGCACACCCACATGCAACCATTAAGCCATTCCATCTGACTCAATTTCGCTACGTCTAGAGGTTCTTCTCCACTCGGGAACGCCTCATCGACCTCTGCCTGCAGACGCTCGTACGCCGCCGGGTTGCATAAGAGGTAGTACAGGACAGCCGTGAGAGCACTACTTGTCGTGTCCGAGCCAGCAATGATGGCCAACAACCCGTCTTGGGCAATATCGGCGGGAGATGGGCGCTCACTTTCGGGCAGTTCCTCGCCACTCTGTGATCGTGTTCTGTGAGATGAAGACGTCGAAAACTCGGTTCGGGAGCTTACCAAGTAGTAGAATAGGTCCTTTCTATTTGCGCCCATCCTCAACCGCTCGAGAACCCGCTCCTTGCCAAATGCCCGCAAACGCACAAGCGAGGACCTCTGTCTCGCGATTGCGGTGAGAATTGGTCCGACGTATGGTATGTGCGACGTGACGCCAGAGATACTGGGACAAGTCATTACACGCAGATAACACTGGCGTGGGTACGTACCAAACGCCAGATTCGAAAAGGGTCCATATACCGTCAATGTCTCTGCCAGCTTTCATGATCTCGAAACCACCGCCAAAACTAAGAGACGAATCAGCGTCCGATCCTTGAGAGATCCTATTAGGAGACGGACGCCATATCGCCCATGAAATCTGTCCTGTGATGACGCATCGTCGGGATGAGATCAAATCTACGCAAGTTAGAGCTCACGTAAAGTATTTCAACCACCGATTGATGTCCATCACGGTATTCGCCTTCTGGTCCGATCTCTGGATTATATCATCCAGACAACCGACCAGCTGTCTGATCCGCTTCGCCACAACTATTTCGTACTCTTTCAGAGCTGCCGACGAGAAGGCGCGATTCCACAGCTTGCGATGATGCATGTGCAATATCGGATCACGCTGGGCAATTAGCATCGGCGGCCCCTCCCGACCCTCCCATCCTGGTTACTATAGGTTTGAGATGGGCAACAGTCGAGATGTTCTATACACACGTGGACCCTTGGGCAAGCCACCCTGCCCGAGTATCGGGTGTATGAGCGAAGAATCTCGAATTGAGAGTTCATTGGGCCCTATAAGGCCGGCTGAGCGACCGGACATGCAGGAAGGTGTAGGACAATATTGGCACCAACCTACTCTCACGACATCCCCATAACGGTCGTGCAGGCTCTTGTATAACCTATGCAAGTCGCCTTTGGCGCAGTGATATGCCGCCCATAACTTGGATGTTTTTGCAATTGCTGGTCCTGGGTACTTTGCGAGCGGGTGAAAGGGTGACAGACGGTAGACGAGCGCGAAAGATGTGACAGCGCTTCCATAAGCTAGAAACGCCAGGAGGACGGCAGCGGAGGGCCATGGAACGTGGTAGGAAATTGGGACAGAGAGAAGCACAGGGACAACGAAGAGGAGGGCGATAAGAGGCAGCTTGGATCGAGGCTCCAGGTGGTGGAAACATTGATAGGAGCTCTGGATCCTGGTCAGGATCCTTAAAGGGAAAAGTGGAGAAGCGACCCACGAAACTAGTGAAGAGCACAAATAAACCGGTGTCGAGTAGGGATACGCGGTCAAGCTTTGGGACCAGTAGACCAAACGGTTTCAGGACAGCTAAATGCATGATGCCGGTGGATGAGGGAGGAAATCTGCTGCGAGCTCGTATATATTATAGATGCGCGTGAGGGGCTCAGTTTCCAAGATCACACGTAGGTAAGTTAGTTTCAAATCATTCTGTATTATGGAAGACGCTCCTAGCCTCTTGCTACTTATTGATCAGAATGTTGCCGACCTCGAATCAAGTCTAGCGTCAGATATCGCCTGATTGGGGCATCCTGGCTTCCGCCACCCCAAGTATACGGAACAGGAGGACGTGTCGGGCGTGCAGTGAGGCATACAGTATCGATCGCTGTTGAGGTCGATTGATCATCTGATCCGGAACTCGGAAGTAAAATCCAGGATAGAACATGTGATTTGTTTTTTCCCACCCATCGCATGACTTCTTTCACAGCGGCCCACTGCCATATAAGGAGTTAATATACCATTCATATACGAGAGGATCCTTCACCGCCGTGTTGCGGGCTTCAAGCTTCACGGGCTTCACGGCCGGCCTAGACTCAACGACCTACTGGGCATTGAGTCCCGGACGCAGCTACCGGAGGACCTGGGTAATTGGGGCCTTTTGATTGTCTGCGCCTTTCGGCACGAGATGACTGCAAGCGTTCGGTTGACTCGTTTGTTGGACTTCTTACCAGTCGAAGTTGCCACCGCGTGATGGCCACCGTCATCCTTGCTTACCTACCAGTCCAGGCATGCCGGTTTTGCGGTGCGGTCGCATCTTCGCCTGCGTATTGTGACTAAATAAATGTAGACGAGAATAAAGAACAAAGACCTGGGTCTTGAACCGATCAAGACACCATCCCTCATTGACATAGGCCTCGTACCGCCACCATCCCTTAGTGGAGCTCTGGTCCTCTGGCACACGTACTTCCCCGCGTGGGCCGCAGCCTGAGAAGGCAGTGGGACGCTAGTCACAAAAGGTTTCGATTGCGTCCAACCTCTGCCATCGCCACCTGGGATATCGATACCACCCAACCCCCACCCACTCGAGCCTGCCTCGTGGGCGGGATGACTCCAAACCTTATCCTGGCCTTTACCGGCCTATCTTTTACCCCCTGCTCCCACTCACTTGAGGCATTTCCCTTAACAGCAGCCTCTTCTTCTGCTTGGCTCCCACGATCTTTTCGGGGCGGACCGTCTCAACTACGTCTCCATACGCTACTTCGGGTGCCCTCTGGGAGGGTCCAAGCCTTTTCATCCCTCTTGGGCTTCGGCCCATAACTCTTATCAATTGCTTAGCCTCGGCTCGTCTTCGTTGTTGACATTGTCGACGTGGCTGGACTGTACTTTATGACTCGTTTGGTTTCCGACGGACCCACGAATGCCCCGCTTAAGTATGGCCTCCTTGATGGGGGGTGTGGAACTGGTGGATCAGCTATTAGGCGACAGATGGTGCCGGAGGTTTTGTGGGGCGGAGGATAGTTTAGTTCCCAGTCGATTACGTACAGGTGGACCGGGGTCATCTAGCGACTGGTCTTATACCACGTACTGTCCCGGTTCTATAGATGGTCATAAAAAAAAAAACCCCGATCAAGACCGCGATCCACTGCATCTTAATTGCTGTTTTAGCGTTCACAGATTCGAAACATTTATAAACCAAAATCGGTGAAGGTTCATTACCTCGTTGCTGAGTTTGAGGCTCTTGCCGTATCGGTGCCGATCCCCTCAGCTGGACCTTTCAAGTAAATTAATTCATGAGGAGGCCGAGACATCTTATGAGATATTAGATATTCTTGTACGGGGTGATTAGGGAGCGTCTAAGACTTTCAGCTGGTCGAAAGGTGCCGACGGAAACTGAGTCTTGCCTCTGTGGGAAATGCAGGACAAAGTACCACTGTACCAGACAAGCACATGTGCTTGAACATAGCGACGTGGCATCCTACAGGCAAAGTGACAGCAAAGGTGGGTAATCTTGTGGAAGAGAAGTTCATTCATGGGAAACAACCGCAAGGGGTGGTTCAGTCGCTCCACAGACAGTAAGTCGGATGTACGATCGAACCGGTACGTGAACACACTAACTGTTCCAAACAATCATAAGCTCCCCGAGAGTCCTCAAGGAGAAAGAGTACAAGGTTGTTGGTTCACTCACTCACCTATGCCGTCGCCACGAATATACGTCTAGTGGTGGTGCATGATACACAGGCACCTGCGCAGCCTCCATACTGTAGATTGTAGGCCCCAGCTCCAGCACGCAAAAGCACCAATCAACGGCCAATGCATCGAACTCGCCGCACGGCGATACCAACTCACTTGCGGTCCCCGTCGCTATCTCCACCTCCATCCCTGTTTCCATCACCGTCGAACCCGCGAGCCCCGTTAGCGGCCGCCACCTGCACTTCGTTGCGGCTAACCCCATTAAGGGTAACGAAACCAAGACGCCTTCCCTGTGGACTTAGGGAGTGGACATCCGATAGCCCTAGCAGAATAAGGGTTAGCATGGAGAGAATGCACGAGGGCACTCGAAAAATGGAGCCCTTCGGGGTCCTTTTTTGGAGCTTCGAAAAGTGATATTTCTTGTGCCACTGGTCACTAATGCACCAATCACAGAATTAGTCGCAGTCAGCTGGCGCGGGTCTGGCCGGAGAACACTGAGTTCCAGTCACGCGTCATGCGTCACGCGTCACGCATCACGCATCACGCATCGTGACGAATCCTGGTCATCTCCATCATCATCTTCATGACTGGCAATCAATCATTCAAGTTATTCAAGTCTCGATTCAAGTTTGCGTGAACCTCGTGAACCTATGGCCATACAACCTAAGGCTTACACTGCCAAACGAACCAGAACCCTGTATGAGGGTCCGGTTGCCCAGGGTTGGACCAGGGTCCATGTGGCCCCAGTTTAGGCTCATTCGTGTGCCGGCTGAGAGGAGTCACCTCAAATGGCGGCAAAAAAAAACAACAACCTTGGAACAAGGCTGACACAGGGTCAACTCAGTGTGGGCCGTCTGAACCCTGCCATGGGGTCCCAGGTGAATTGGCAGTGTAGAGGATTTGTGCTCATGTATCTATTGTTATCATTCCGACGGCGGCGCTTCTACGCTCCCTAGATACACCGTAAAACCTCCGTCCACAAGCTAGCTATAGGCTTTCCGCATCTCGCCGAACCCTACCAAGGTGCCCTGAATTTATTTATTGCCACCTCTCATACAGTAACCATGCGCATTTACCCACTCTCTGTATTTTCCATCGGACCTCTGAGAGACCTCGCGACCTTTGTACCAAGTTGGGATGACGTGAAAGTGAAGCACACTTGGAATTCTGTCCCAGAGAACTGGCAGAACCTGGGTCACCCACCTACCGGCACTGCCATCGAGATCCACATTGCACCCAAGGCCAAAAACGAGAACGCTTTGATCGATGCCCTCTATCAGGTCAGCAGTCCCGGCCATCCAAAGTGTGTTCTCTTCATCCTTCCGCTCGCGCGGCACCCATCCATGTGTTCCGCTTCCACGTGGCAGACACGGTGTACACCTATCCAGAGAGGAGGTCGCCGAACTTGTCGCGCCGCCCTCAGACGTGCTCGAGCTTGCCAATGCCTGTCTCGAACATTACAGCGCCGGCGTGCACCCCTACCATCTCAACGAAACACGGCGGCAGTTGGCTGACGCTCACCAGTGTCCCTGTGTCCAGAGCCAACGGACCACTGAGCGCGTCGTACCAACTGTACCAACACATTGGGACGAACGATACAGTTCTCCGCACGCTCAGTTACGGACTCCCGGCGGCGTTGGTTGAGCACGTGCAAAATGTTGCGCCGACCACACATTTTGGATTTTCGCGCACGCCCCAGCCGCGGCGGGTAGCCAGGGAGCAGACGAAGGTGCCGGGGGAGACCCCGGGATGGTATTGTCTCGCCGCGACCAATTTGTGAAGCCGTCATTCCTGCGTTCGTTTTACAGAACGTCTAGCTACGTGCCCTTAGCCGCGGACCGGAATGTGCTCAGCGTTGCGGGATACCTCGGTGATTGGCCGAGCCTGTCCGACCTGAGGGAATTCATGAATCAATTTCGCTCCGACGCGACCTCGGCGACCTATAGTGTCGTGAAAATCAAAGGCGGAGGGTACAACCCGAGCAACCCAACTATCGAGGCGAATCTCAATATGCAGTATACTTCGGCCATTGCCTACCCGACCCCACATATATTCTACAGCACTGGTGGCTCGGCTACCGAGGATCGGCTCCTACGTGCTCGGCATGTGGAGTGTCCCGCAGACAGTAAGCACGCCTTATGGCATGCCTGAGTACCTAGTTCTACCAGATTATCAACGTATGTGTGCAGTCTGTTCGCGCGGCTCGGCGTTCGTGGCTCGAGCGTCCTCTTCTCGAGCGGCAACGATGGTGTTAGTGGTGGGAACTGCCTGTTCCAAGACAGTTCCGGCAACTCGCAGGTCCAGTTCCTCCCCACCTTCCTCTCCACTTGTGCGTATGGTATTTTAACTCTACCTTTGAGCAGCAAACAAGCATTGGTGGATCACTCACCACACCGTTCATGGTTCTCGCAGGTCCCTGGGTCACCAGCGTTGGCGGAACGACGGGCTACAACCCAGAGGCTGCCGCGAGTCTCTCCGGTGGCGGCTTCTCGGTGTATTTTCCGCGGATACCAGAATAATGCTGATCTCACCTTCCTCTTGAACCTCGACGGTCAGTATAACGGTTTTTTACAAGTGCATTCGCTTCTGTGACCCGGTGCCTCATTCTCACTTTGTGTGATTTGTGTAGCCCTGGGGGACGTGGCGTTCCCGATATCGCTCTACAGGCAATTGACTTCCGTATCGTCCTCAACGAGGAGACCTGGACAAGTGGTGGAACGAGCTGCTCGACGCCTGTGCGACACTTGAGTCCTCTCATCTCTGCATGCCTGATTGCCGACGTACAGGCTGCTGCGGGAATCATCTCTCTGCTGAATGACTACCGCATTTCGATCGGCAGGCCGACACTCGGCTTCCTCAACCTCTGGCTATGGTGTATGCCTCCCCGGTCTGAATGACATCACATCTGGGTCGAATCCGGGCCGCAATACTGATGGATTCTCCGCTGTCCCTGGGTGGGATCCTGTGCGCCTAGCCATAGTTGTGTCTTTTTATTCGATGTTGGTTCACTCTGGATTCTATAGGTCTCGGGTCTCGGGTCACTGGTGTTTGAGAGACTGGTTGCAATACTTAGTCATTGGTAGTGGACTGACCCGGGCTAGCTGCACGGCCTCTGCCTGCTAGGGCAAAGGGCAATGACTTTGTGCAGAGGGGCGCTCGGGCTGTCAGAGCCGACATGGTACATCCGTCTGCCACCCGTCTCCGAGGATAAGGGTCAGTACAGTATGCCCAGAGGTGGGCAGGGCCAGGCGGTCAGTAGCGGTTTCGAACCTGCGAAAGTTCTCGTCAGGGGGCTACCGCTACCCCGACCGCTGCGCCTTTCGAGGCCATTTAGGGAGCCTACCAGTCTTACGACCTACCAGGGGAGTTGGCCTGGCATGGCACGGCGTGGCACGACCCCTGGTGGACTGGTTGCAATTGGGGTGAGTGTGAGCGGGGAGGAGGGAGGCTTCCTGCTCGGCTTATGTAGACAGCCAGCCAGCACGGCGTTGGCACTGCGCTCCCACACGCACTCCGGGCAGCCAAAACGGGCAACCCCTTTCGGGGCCCCGGCTGCACTTCTTCGACCCCATGTGGTCCCCAACAGCGAGGTCATATCGCTGTGGGACCCCTCTGCCATCCGAAGATCCGATAGCGGCAAAGTTTCAACACCTCGTCGCACTCATCATTCCACTCCTTAACCCAGATTGTCGTCGTAGCCGCCGACATCTTCTCAACATTTTCTAACGCTTCTTCTTTTCCCTTCCTCATCTCTGAATCCGAATCGGTCTACGTAGAGACGGCCTGTGTGTGTAAGTTTAGTACTGCTAGTGGTATACTCCCTGGTGATTAGTATCGTGCGCATCAGGAAGAACCCAAACCACCAATTTAAGACGCAATACAGTAGACTGTATGTAGGTCATTCGATGTCAATTTGAGTTACCGAAACCAAATTGGTCATTTTGCAAGGGGGTTGCGGGACCGGATTCCCGAACCGCGGGTGGGGGGGGGGAGGGGAGGGCCGGTGGCTGAGCGAAAAAAATCTGACCTTCCTAATTAGGAAGTCACCTTACGCGCTTGGGTGGACCTCCTCAAATGATCCTCTGCACAGCGACGTTGAGGGATATGGTCACACTTAGTATTTGAATACAATATTTGTTTCTACATCATCAGCCTAAAATGTTCGAACCAAATCAAGACCGTGAATCGAATGCAAGAAGCGACTTGAATGAAAAGTAAGGCGTTCTTGAAGGACTTGACTGGTGAATCTAACGGCAATAGGGGTAAATTCCACGCGACTAGTTTGCTCGTCTGCCCCGACTGCAGTGAAGCCGTCCGTGTTGGGTTTGGAGGGGAGAAAAACCTTGCTATTCATCGCACGTCGAAGGCGTGCCAGAAGAAACAAAAGAACAAAAATAGGGGGCCAAAAAGGGCCTCCGAAAGACCCCCCAGACCCGACCAGCCAAATCATGACCTCCGCACATTCTTCAAGCCTCGTGTTCCATTGAATCCGCCAACAGTGGTTGCGCCACCACTAATCCACACTGATGAAAAGAGCTTCAGCGACAACCAAGACATGATGCTGGAAACAAGGGAAACGTACAAAGACACGCTGGAGGAAACACGAGAAGCTCCAGAAATGGTGCCTCTTCAAGTAGAAGCCGAGAAGACCAGAAGGATCCCCTGTCGAAAAGGGATTGAACTCCTGAGCAGACTCGAAGCCGCTGCGACACGGATTCCCAACAACATACCTCTTGCAACCCCAGCGCATCGGCTCAGTCTTTTCTCGGCTGATCCTCGCTCTTGTGTCGCAAACCTGGAGCAACTTGAAGGCACGGAGGTAGAGGTCGAGGATGACTGGCTTACCTTGAACTCAATGTTGAAGAGCGCATTCGGATGGGGAGAGTCGGAGATGCGGGAAAATGTGAAGGAAATGATCAATTGTGGTGAACACGGTTTGGATGGTTTTATCCGATTCTTCAAGTTCTTCGTCCTTCAGCGTGGTCTTGAGGGCGCAATGATCGAGCCAAAGATTGAAGGTCTGTTGTGTGAGATAGATTCTCGGTAAGTATAAGACAAGCGAGGCCATACTAAGCGGGAGCTCACCATCTACTAGATATGTGCCCCCTAGCAAGCCCCCAAGCGTACCCCAATCCATCGCTGCTAGTACCGCCACTTGTGAAGCAACCACCGCATACCCCATGACCGCACACGAGACAGTGCTTGAGCCTGTGCTTGCCACCGCAAGTGGGACAATAGACTCACCGATAGTGCTCGATCACGTCTCCGACTTGGCCGCTGAAGTTGTCTCAGACGCTTGCTCCGATGTTGCCGATCGCACCTTTGATACGTGTGCCAACAGTGCAGAGTGGAAACAAAAGGAGAGTTTGAGAGTCAAAGGAGGTCTTGAAGGCGCTCACGAATCCCATTGTGAAGGCATTTTCGTGGGGTTCCCTCACGGAAAAAACCATCATATTTCATATCCTTTCGGTCTACACAGTGAACGCAACGTACCTTGGGACTATCGCTCAACCAAGGACAAGTTTTACATTCAAGCGAAGCTATGTCGCAAACCCTTGATCAGCAAGGGAAGTGCTTGTGAAGACTGCCGAGCACTCACCTCCATACCCCTCTACGTCAATATCATGGACCGAATCCGACATGGGATCCACGAGAATGCACCACTTGTCTACCATGGGATCGGGGGTCTTGTTGAAGTCGCTCGGCGCAAAATAGGACAAGTGCGGCAATTGCGATTGACCAAACTGAACGCAAGCCGAAAGTTGCTAGGGAAAGCCACCGCCCTCGACGACCACAAACAGTGGATCATGGCTATCGCAAGTGGGCGAGTCGACCGAGTCGCATCCCTAGTACAGGCAGGACTGAAGCACAGAGCTGGGATCAAGTCTATGATCCAACAGTATGAACGCGCGGCGGAGAAGCTGTACCGGCCAAAGGGTTACTCAAACGAAGACCTAATGCGTTCAATTGTGATGCTCAGATTGGGCGGAGCACGTGTGGCAGAGTTTGCCCATCGCTCCTTGTCCTTGCCGAGTATCTCCACCATCCGACACAATACAGTTTTGCGACCCCTTATTGTATCCCCGTCTGTGCCAATGGTCTCCGAGATCGAGGAGAATATTAAATCATGCCACTCTGGCCTGGCTGGCGTTGGCAACAATCCAGACTCTGGCGCGTTGGCTGGCGCAAGCTCTGGTCAAATTGTACATCAAGTTATAATGCTTGATGAACTCGCTATTGAACAACGCATTCGCTGGGACGACTCAACCAACAAATTTCTCGGAATATGTCGTGAACACGGCCATAACATCCCCCTTGAGTTCACTTCCGAAAGAGAACTCGACATTCTCTGTGACGCAATTGATGATAACAGGGTCCATCTCGCATGTGAGGCTACTGTCGCGGGGATTGGTGCACTCTCTGAGCTACCCCGTGAATATGCTGTTCGTCCTGTTATGTTTTCAGGTACTTGCAAGAGAGAGACGGGCCCACACCATGCGCGCGTCATACAGACGATTCTCAATGCAGTCGGCAACACAAATGTGCGAAAGGACCATTCTTATCGCACCGTCTGCATCGCCTCCGACGGCGAAGCAAAGCGTGGAGACGCACTTGTCATACTGACAATGAGTTCTCAGCTGTCTGCGAGTTCACCAATCTATGGACAACTCTTCTCACTGAAGCTCATGAACCATCTCGTCGGTCCAGATGATCTCACAGCCGACAAGGACTTCAAACATGTATTCAAGCGCCAACGGAACCTCCTCATGCGTCAGAAAGGTGTCTTAGTTCAAGGCTTTTGTGTCACTCCTGCGATACTTCGAACACATCTTGAGTCGCACGGTGTTCTCCCTCATCGACTCCGGTCTCTCCTCAATCCCAATGACAAGCAGGATGTCGTCCTTGCCTACTCACTCCTCAAGGAAATATGGTCACTTCCTCCACCACCGGCTGACTCTAGCCCATCCTTTGCTCGCGTGCGAGAGGCACTCAATGTATACGGACAGTTTGCTCATCATCTTATGATGCCTTATGTCTGTGTCGACCTCGATCTTGACCAGCAATTGATCCACTTGAGCGCAGCTGCGCACATGGCCTTTTTTCTCTACAGGGACTGTTCCGCTCGGACACAATTCATGCCCACACAATCGTATGTGGATATCATGATCATGATCAAAAATGTGTTCTACTGCGTTGCGAAAGCCAAAGTCGACAATCCACATGGTAACTTCTACCCGATTCTGCTGGGGACTGATCGCCTGGAAACTTTCTTTGGTCTAATTCGGACCGCCGTCGGTACAGACGCAAACGTCGATGTCCTACAACTTGGCAGTCGGGCCTCGGGTCTAACAGAAGTTGCTCTGATTCTCGCAGAGCACCCAGAGTGGGACCTTGGCACTCGTTGTCTCACGTTACCCTGTATCACCAAAGATGCCCAGGCTGGGGAAATTACCTCAAGGTTCGATCACATCAGCCCAAAGGACTGGCGCGGCAATGCTACTGTCGCAAGGGTCAACCTCCACTCTTGTTGGTTCTTGGGATGTCAAGAAGCTATTGCATGTATACCCAACGCCGGACACATCTTCGAGCAACTTTTGGCAGAGGGTGACCCCAATATCGACATGCTATCTCCACTAGGTACCCTCCTTGTAAACCAACGCGACCAAGAACACGACAACGAAGACAATGACTTCACTCCTGCGCTCACTCCCGAGGGTCCTGAGTATACTCCTTCTGACACCGTGCAAGGCGTGAACAATGCTCGAACACCTCTCCCTTATACACACGATGGGGACTTGGAGGACGCGATTGCCGAAGAAATGCCAAGAAATAATGTTGACTCCACAATCACTGTGGAGGGCCGTAAAACCTCAAAGGCCAAGGCTCTCCGCTATCGAATGGCCTATCGTAGTGCTCGATCGTCGACAGATCGGTTAAGGCGCGTACAAAATATACCATGCTTTGGCCCAGCCACTTCCACATCTGAGTCTGACCCCTGGCCTGGCTCAATTACGACCGGTGATACCGAAACTTTGGGTCCTACTCTTCGCATTGGCAACCCAGTCGCTGTACTGGTCAGATGTGATGCGCTTGTCGTCCTGGCTGTGGCCCAGGTCAACCGACTTCGCTTTGCGTCCCAAACCAATCTCGATGAGTTGGCCGTCCACCTTCTCGCTGACCCAACTGCCAAGGTAGACTGCCAACTCCTGCGCCTTGTTCCTGCGACCATCGAAGATGACCCGACGCGCATACATGACTGGTGCTGGTCCATGGGAATGGAGGCCACTTGCGAGAGCATTGACGGTCGATACGTCCACTCGCTGAATCCCGTCGTTTCAGTTCTGAGCCCGGGAAAGCCAACTTTTCTCTTCGAAGGCAGCTTTTTGGTGACACTTTCCTGTAGCCTGTTTCAAGAACTTCAGCCACAGGACTACCGAAGCTTGCCGGTGGTGAGACGCACAGAATATTTTCCTTATTGATTCGAAGGTATGTTGGGACCATATACTATCTACTCTCGTATAATGACTTTATTTAGGGATGGCATGCTTTGTGTGTGATGAAAAACTGTCCAACGACATGGACCTGCACAGTCAAGGCTGCCCAAGACTCGGATGTGGGTCGATCGTTAACCGGAAGAACGGACAACGCGTCCTCGAACATATGGGCGCGCACATCCTACACGATGGTATGCTTGATAGTTCTGGAGAGCTCTGTGGCCTGTGTCTTCGCCCTGCTCCGATGTGCCAGTTCTACTTAAGGAAGGCCCGCGGAACTGCTGGAAGCGTCTCGGTGGACCGCAAGAAGTCAAAATGCATCAATATGACACAATTCAACTACGCTACTGCCTCCACTTCCTCTGAGGCATCTCCTTGCTCGAATGTTCCGATGGTCTGCCCCCGTTGTCCCAATGACAGTCCTGCTGTATGGAAATACAGTCTCCATGCACACTTTCGAGAGCGTCATCGCATCCAATCTCCAGAAAAGTTCCCCATCACAGTCTGTCTGTCTCAATCTGAGAAGGATGGCATGCGAAAAATCTGGAATTCGCGGGATAAGGCTCAAAGACACCGCAAAATAAAGCCGAAGAACAAACCATCGCTTGCCATCTCGGAAGCACATCGCGCCCGGGTTTATCTTCAGTGAGTCCGATAGTATGGTCCGAGGATTCGCTCTCTGACTAAGTTTCTTCCTTAACTAGGTCAGATGCGGGCGACCAGGACAATGGGAACACGCGATGGAACAGGACTCAAAGCGGGACAACGATGATGACGATGACGATGATGGTGGTGGCAATGGTGATGAGGATGGCGATGAGGATGACGATAGCGACAATGATGGTGACGAGGAGAAAGAACCGGGTACGTCTATACTTCATTCATGAGACAGAGAGTCTGATCCTCATTTGATAGTTCCTCCATCGTCTCCGACTTGGTACCCATATGTACTATCTCTGTCCACGCCCCCTACAGCTGCCCCATCGACTGCGCACCAAACTGCGCATCCCCATGGATTAAACGCACCCATTGAATCGACCACATCTGCCTTCGAATCTACCACCACACCCCCGGACACAGAGTCGTCTACGCAGGCCCTTGAATCAAGCATGCAGCCAAGCACGCAGCCTTCAGATTTGATGGCCAAACCTCTTGAATCGGCTGCACTGCCAGACGCGCCGCCGGCCATTCCCACCTTGGGTCCCCTATCCCCTCATCCAGGGCCACCAAGTCTTTCTCCAAGTCGCGCATTACCTGAATTGGCTGTCAGCGCTCGGGGACGGCGGTTGAGAAAAGCAAATGTCCTTAGCTTAAACATGTGTGTGTGTGGTGTGACGATTACCGACTCTGAAATCAGCGCAGGGGTAAATGTGATGAGGTGTCGAGTTCTAGGGTGCGAAACAGTCTGGGTGCGTACTGCCTTTTCACTTGCCTTTTCCGCTTCGTTTCCTGATTCTTTCCTGCTTACACACCGACTAGTTCCATAGAACGTGTATGGATCATGACTTCCCACCCAAAAATTGGGCTTGCGATAGCTGCGCGGGTGGGACGAATCGGCGACGCCGAATGTAGTTTATGTCGTCATTTACTACGGCACTGGCATGTGACTCAAACATATTACAAATCTTATAAAACAAAGTAGGCATGTGACTTAAACATACCATATATGGCAAGAGGGAGGGGGGGGGGGGTTCCGATCGCTCCTAAAAGACAAAGTCTGACTGGATATCGAAATTTCCGGTCCCGCAACCCCCTTGTCATTTTGTCGACGATTGTTGTCGGTAGCGTGACCCGCTGGCGCCGTCCATAGTTGACAATATTAGTATTACCAACAAGCTATTTCTTCTTTAAAAGTAGCGTCTCCTCTGTAACTCTCTCTCAGGGTTCTATGGGGATTCTGTTGATCGTAACCACTTTTGTGCCGTCTTCTAATGGCTGAGCGCTCACCAGCAATTGGATTACTCGGCCATATAAATAATAAATGACGACCATCACTAGTACTTTCCTCCTCAACACCCATGCCTCTGCTTTCACTGGCCTCCATTGCCCTACTGTGCCAGACACTCTCTGCGTTTGATGTTACAGTCATTACGCTAACCACTAGCTTCGTAAGTACGTCTGTCTATACCTTCGACTTGCTTATGACGAGACCTAGGTATCTCATTTGTACTTCCGCAACTTGGAGCCTCGATCCAACTTCTCACTTCTTGTCCTTCTGATCTTCATACCTGCACTTCTTTCTATCCCTATATCTTACCATGTCGGATATACCCTCGCTTCTGTCCCATTAGCGTTTGCATCATATGGAGGTTTTCTGGTGTTCTTCACCGTCTCATATCGTCTGTCACCCTTCCACCCGCTTGCCAAATATCCTGGGCCGGCGGTTGCCAAAATATCTAAGTGGTGGGGGGCATATGTCGGCGGCAGAGGGGACCTTCATTTGTACTACAAGAGCTTGCACGATCGTTACGGTGATGTCGTACGAGTAGGTCAGCACGCATTTCTCGGTCCTTTCCCAAACACGCCCAGCTATAACTTGTTTCGCAGGCCCCAACGAACTCTCTGTTTGTGACGCTTCACTTATACACGCGGTACTCGGACAAGGCGGCCTCCCTAAGGGACCACGTAAGTCCAAGGCACATTGGCGCCAACCGCAGCCCATTATTCATGTATGACTATTATTAGGCTGGGACGGTCTGCCCGGGCGGCCATCACTCATTGATCAGCGTGATCCGATATTACACATGCATCAACGCAAGCCGTGGAACCGCGCATTCTCATCCAAGGCGCTCAAAGAATATGAAGTCATTTTAGCGAAGCGGGCCAGGCAACTACTCGATTGTCTGGAAGACAGAGTCAATGGGTCGGATCAAAAAGCTGGCCTTGTGCTAGATGTGTCTGCGTGGTTCGGCTACTTTGCGTAAGCTTTTTTTTTCCACGTCCCGTGGCGCGCCTGACTTTGCTCTGACATTTGTTTTAGCAAAGACTTCATGGGCGATATGGCGTAAATGTCCTTTACGTGGTTTTCTGGCAGAGGCTGATGCGATTGTATCTAGTTTTGGCGGTGGCTTTGAGCTCATGATGGCCGGTGGGAGTAATGATGGTGTTCGACCAGTCATCGACTCGAGTGCACGGTACGTGTCTGGACATTGGTGGGGCACGCTCGCCAATCTCACCTCACATTAGTATCTCTGGAATCGTCACCCATGTGACATATATCATACCACCTCTTGTTGCGATCGTGGGGAAGAAGGGTATCCGAGATTTTGGCAAAGAAAGGGTCTCCGATCGGTTGCAAAACGGCGCAAACCGAAGGGATTTATTCTACCATCTAGTAAGCACTAATATTGAACTAACGCATTCTGTTCACCACAATTGTTCACAGAGCGGTGAGGAATTACCGGAGTCTGAGCGTCTGTCCGCAGATGATCTTGCGTTGGAAGGACTATTAGCCATTGTCGCTGGCTCGGATACAGTAAAAGGCACACTTTCCTGTGCACTGTATTACCTCGTATGCAACCCGGCGGTATATAACCGCCTGCAAGAAGAGGCCGACGCCGCCTTCCCAAGTGGAGAAGAGCCCCTGGACTTAGTAAAGTTGAGCTATATGGAATGGTTGAACGCTTGCATGTGAGTTACTGGGTACGGGACCCAGCTCGAGATGAACTAAATTTTCTGATAGTAACGAGACACTCCGCCTTCAACCCCCAGTCCCAGGCGGGTCAAGCCGCATCTTGGGCAAGGGTAAAGGCGCAAAAGTGTTCGGGAAAGTGTAAGCGAGACACCCCCATAGATGTGGCCCTTTGCTCAATTTTTCTAACTGTACGATGCATGCGCAGGTACATTCCAGAAGAGACCCAGCTTTCCCTCCATACTTATAGTATTCACCGCGACCCGCGGAACTTCTACACGCCCGATGCGTTCTTGCCAGAACGATGGCTTAGCAACGGTGCGCCTGCGGGAGAACACAATACGTCTGCGTTCTTCCCGTTTGGATACGGACCGACGACTTGTGTGGGGAAGAACCTGGCGTTGATGGAGATCCGCATGCTGCTCTGCTGGATGTTGCGGCGTTTCCGTTTCTCCAAGGCACCTGGGGTCACTTATGAGGGTTGGGAAGAAAGGATTCGAGATTGGAACGTGATGCACCACGATCCACTGTTGGTCAGGATATCACTCAGGGAGTGAGTGATCGCACTCGTATATCGGAGAAAGTGAGTTTCGGTGATAAAATGTATCTTTCGTGGTCGATATGTGTATTTTTGGTTCCAGGCAAGCAACTCGAATGCCTGCCTAGCTAGATACCCTATGCCACAAAATGGATAATGCAAAGGAGAACGACGAACGACGAGACGTCAACAGAGAAGATGAGTAGCTATGTCTTAGACGGCTGTAACACACATGCCTCGCGCTAGTTCCTGAAGTTTTGTATAAATTGTACGAGGGCCGAAAACACAATGCAGGGAGTATATTGGCTGTGATCGCGAGTGTCGAAAACCTCGTGGCGGTGGGACAAGCACGCACCGAACAACAACCCTCATCAGTCCTCTTCATTTATGTTGTGTTTCTTCTTCAGCTGCACCAACTCCTCTTCTCTCCGCGCGAGCTCTGCCTTTGCAGCCGCCGCGTCCTGCTTTGCGGGCATGTGATACAACACCACAATATACCGCTCTTGCAAGTGGAAGCCATTGAGATGTTCCAACGCATTCTTCGCCTGTAAACGTGTGAATACAGAGGAGTTGTAAGGGCGGGGGAAATAAACGGCCTACGTCCATGACATCGTTGAACACTACAAACGCCGTTCCCTTCGTCTTCGCCTCATTCCCGATGCGTATTTGTCGTATGCTCCCGTAGCGACCAAAGAGGTCATACAGGTCCTCACCCGTGATTTGGTAATTCAGATTCTTGACGAAGAGAATGCGGTTGGCGCCCGGTGGCAGTTTGGCCTGAAAAGAGGAGTGACTCAGAGACCGGAATGGCCGAAAGAATCAATACAGAACGCACAGTTGGTCTTTGCATGGACACTTTGTGCGCCTTTTTGACAAGGAGAGTGTTACAGTGCTGGCACAGTACGAGTAATGTAAAGGAGGAGAGTTGGACCCAACGTAGGGTTATGGTTATACCTACAGTAAGCCTATTTCCCACGAATACCGAGAGCCTCATAGCGAGTGCAAGAGGATGCGCACATCTCACCGGTGTTTGATTGGCACCAAATATACAGGCCGAAGTAAGACACAGTACGCGTTCACACCATTTCCGTTTATTCTCTAGTTTGGTCCCACACACCACAGCGACTCAGAACTCTCTTTGTATTTTTAATTACCTCACTGGACGAGTACGGAATAGCAGAACACGCAAAGGTCTGAATCTATAGTAGTCGGAGAAGGGTTCATCTCGAGAAGGCGGAAGGTGCATACATTCGTTACTTAGCAAACTTCTTCGCTAGCTTTTCTACCTGTGCACAGTTGGTCCCCCCACGAATACAAAGTCGCGTACCACCCCCAACTTCCTGCGCGTCCGGCACGACACACTTGACGTCTTGCACAATTGGGCATGGACAGTCAATGGGCCGCTTTACGCAAACAAGAGTATCTGGGCAGAGATATTCCGAACAGGAGACTGTCGCAAAAGATACAGTTCTGTCTAAGCATGACAGAGTGGTGGGTGCCACGTACGACTCTCTGCGTGCATGGCCCACTGTTGGCCCCCAGATGGCTGTTGCTGCTGCTGCTGCTGAGGGTGTCCGAACATATCGCCGAAAAATTGAAACTGTGCATTTGCGAGTGTGAAAAGCACAAATATGAAGGCGAGGAGGGAAAACTTTGATGACATGCCGGAGTGCAGCCTTGATACAGTATTAGGACACGTACGCGTTCGGCTCTCGCGTCATATCAGGTGATGTTATTTGTAACGCGTCACGCGTCACGCTATACAGTTCTAACTCATCAAGTCCAAACTTAATTTTTTTGATATCAACGTCGTTGCATCCCACTCGTTCCGACCGAGGAACCCAAAGTTCAGCATGAGGTGGGTTTTGTCGTCTCGGGCAGCATGGCCGTACCTTATTCTTGTGAACAGCAAGCTCTCAGTGTCAAGCGTGCGGGGCTCTATTAAAGACCTGCTTGCAGAATCGACGGGCGAGAAGCGCCGCAACTTTGTCGAGACGGTCGAGCTCCAGATTGGCCTTAAGAACTACGACCCTCAACGCGATAAGCGTTTCTCTGGCACCGTAAAGTTGGTTTTTCATGTCTGCAGGTGGCGTGCTGCTGACGTTCGATAGGCTTCCCAACGTGCCTCGCCCGCGCATGTCCATTTGCATTCTCGCCGATGCCGCCGACATCGATCGTGCGAAGCAGATAGATCTAGAGTACATGTCTGTAGACGATCTCAAGAAGTGTGTGGAAGATATCGACGCTCTCGGACCATTACTCACCGGATGGCGATCACAGGCTGAACAAAAACAAGAAACTGGTCAAGAAGCTCGCGAAGAAGTACGATGCCTTCTTGGCCTCTGAGGCACTCATCAAGCAGATCCCGCGTCTCCTTGGTCCCGGTCTTTCCAAGGGTGCGTCTACCGTCGCTCCTTCAAATTTTTGTTTCGTCGAATATTGATAGAACCATAGCTGGCAAGTTCCCGACGCCCGTATCGCCCGCTGAAGATTTGACCAACAAGCTCACTGAGGTGCGGTCGACTATCAAATTTCAACTTAAAAAGGTGTTGTGCCTGGGTGTCGCTGTTGGCCACGTTCAGATGTCGGACGACCAAGTCCTTGCTAATGTCATGCTGAGTATGCCTCGAATACTTTTTTTACTTTTGTTTCACACTAATCCCGCCAAGGTATCAACTTTCTCGTCTCGCTGCTGAAGAAACACTGGCAAAATGTCAAGTCGTTACACATCAAGTCAACCATGGGCAAGCCCATCCGCATCTTCTAGATGCGCTTTGACTACCGGAGCAAAAGCCAGAGTTGACGGGTCTCATGAATGGAGGGAAGGTGGGTGCTAACTGCAATGCAAAACACGAAGCCCCGCACGCTTGGACCAACGGCTTTCTGAGGGTTGGAGGCCGATTGGGAGCTGATGCAGTTTGCTACGTACCTCCCTTTTGTGAATGACAGACTCGGATATTTCTTGTTATTGTTCCATGTAGGCAATACGTGTATTACATGTGCAGTTTATATGATATGCAATGATGCCCATACCAATCAGCAGAGTGTATTGTACTCTTCTCACTCACCGGGTCATCTCTAGGTAGAGCTTTTCAAATTCAGAGATAGGCTCTGGAGTTTGGATAGAGGAAGAGAACTGCGGAGAGAAACGCCAGAAGAAAAGGAGCTACAGCAATCTGAGGCTGACAAAGATTACGACAATGCATTGAAGGGTCAGTCCACTACCAACGACTAAGTATTGCAACCAGTCTTTCAAAGTCGAGGGACCCGATGCCCGTGACCTATCGAATCCAGAGTGAGACAACGTCGAATTGAAGACACAACGCCAGGCGCACAGGATCCCACCCAGGGACAGCGGAGAATCCATCAGTATTGCAGCCCGGGTTCGACCCAGACGTGATGTCATTCAGACCGGGGAGGCATACACCATATAGCCAGATGTTGAGGAAGCCGAGCGGCGGCCTGCCGATCGAAATGCGGTAGTCATTCAACAGGGAGATAATTCCCGCCGCAGCCTGTGCGTCGGCAATGAGCAGAGAGCTTAAGGAAGGGGTATGCCGAGAGAAAAGGTGTCAAGTGTCGCACCGGCGTCGCACAGCTTGTGCCATCCAACATCGAGGACTCCGCGTTGACAATGATACCGAAATCGATTGCCTGTACGGCGATATCGGGAACGCCACGGCCCCCAGGGCTGCATACAAAGTGAGAATGAGGCGTCAGGTCATGGGCTCGAACTCACTTGTAAAGGCCATTATACAGACTGCCAAGGCTCTGGAGGAAGGTAGGCACAGCACTATTCTGGTAGGGCGGCCGCGGAAAATACATCGAGAAACCGCCACCTGAGAGACTTGCCGCATTTTCTGGGTTGTGGCCCGTCGCTCCGCCGACGCTAGTGACCCAGGGACCTGCGAAAACCATGGCCAGTATGGTGAGCGATGTAGCACATGCAGGCAAAGAAAAAAACAGTCCACACGTACAAGTTGAAGGGAAGGTGGGGAGGAACTGGACCCGCGATTTCCCAGAGCCGTCAGAGACCAAGCAGTTCCCACGACCAACACCATCGTTGCCGCTCGAGACGAGGACACTGGTGCCACGCGCGCCGAGCCGCGCGTAAAGGCTGCACATATACGCTGCATAATCCGGCGGAACGGTATACTCGGTCATGCCGTAAGGCATGCTTATTGTCTGCGGGACACTCCACAGGTTGAGCACGTAGTCGAGCCAGTTCATAAACCGATCGTCATCCACGGTATTTGAGCCGCCAGTGCTGTAGAATATATGTGGGGTCGGAAACGCGATGGCCGAAGTGTACTGCATATTGAGATTCGCCTCGGGGCCTGGGTTGCTCGGGTCGTACCCTCCACCTTTGATCTGCACGACACTGTAGGTGGCTGAGGTCGCGTCGAAGCGATATTGATTCATGAATTGCCTCAGGTCGTCCGGGTTCGGGTAATCACCGAGGAGGCCCACAACGCCGAGCACATTCCGGTCCGCGGCAAAGGGCACGTACCTAGACGTCTTGTACAGCGAACGTAGGAACGATGGTGTGACATATGGTCCCTGGCGGCTCGACAATGCCGTCCCAGGCTCCCCCGCTGGTACTTTCTTCTGTGCCCCTGCTGCCCCGTCGTGGCCCATGAGCGGCTCCTGCAACTGCGTGCGCGGAAAGCCGAAGTGTGTGGCCGGTGCAACATTTTGCACGTGCTCAAGCAGCGTCGTGGGGAGCCCGTAACTGAGCGTGCGGAGAACGGTGTCGTTCGTCCCGATGTGCCGGTACAGCTGGTACGACGCGCTCAGGAGTTCGTTGGCTCGGGGCACAGGGACGCCGATGACCGTCAGCCAACTGCCGCCGTGTTTCGTTGAGATGGCAGAGGGGGGAACTCCGTGATGTTCGAGCCAGGCGTTGACAAGTTCGAGTACGTCTGAGGGCGGCGCGACGAGTTCAGCGACCTCTTTCCTGGATAGGTGTGCACCATATCTGCCGCGTGGGAAGCGGGACACATGGATGGGTACCGCGCGAGCGGAAGGATGGAGAGAACACACTTTGGATGGCCGGGACTGCTGACCTGATAGAGAGCATCGATCAAGGCGTTCTCGTTTTTGGCCTTGAGTGCAATGTGAAGATCGATGGTAGTGCCAGCAGGTGGGTGACCCAGGTTCTGCCAGTTCTCTGGGACAGAATTCCAAGTGTGCTTCGCTTTCACGTCGTCCCAGCGTAGTGCAAAGGTCGCGAGGCCTCTCAGAGGTTCGATAGCGACGATGGAAAGCACAGACAGTGGGTAAATACGCATAGTTCTGGGAGGGAGCCGAGATGGTGGCAATAAAGAAATTCAGGGCACCTAGGGTTCGAGATGGCCGGAAAGCCTAGCTTGGGGACGGAGATTTTACGGTGTATCTAGGGAACGTAGAAGCGTCGCTATCGGAACGATAAACAATAGATACATAAGCGCAAATCCTCTGAGCCTCTAAGGGCCTGTCCGGTAAACGCTTTCTCGCGCGAGACATGGGCCAAGCTGGAAACAATGTTTTAATTAATTGTGAATGTGAATGTGACGCGTTCGGCAAACCTTGTGTCACGAGAGACCGAGAAATCAGAATATTAGATTGTACGGAAGTTCACGCAAGCTTGGATTGAGACTTGCAAAACTTGAATTACAGTATTGATGAGGCCTAGATGAGGATTTATCACGAGTCACCGATGCATGACGCGTGACTTATCCGCGAGTTGCCGGAGGCCCGGAGCCGTCTTCGAACCAAGGGCTTCGAAATCAACACCATCGTTGCCGCTTGAAAAGAGGACGTTGGAAGTTTGGAACCACGCACATCAAGCCGAGAGAACAGGTTGAATCGCATAACGTACTCGGTGGTGCTATAAGACGTGGTTATCGTCTATGGGACGCTCTTCTGGGAAAGGGTGTAGTCGAGCGACTTCATGAACGGATCGCCCAGGGTACTAGTTGATATCAGTTCCTGCTTCCCATTGACATGTTGGACGTACATGTCAATACTACCAAGGCTAAAAATAGTAAAAAGCTAACAGGCGATGTAGACCGTAGAGATTGTGTTACATGCAGCCCGTTAGTACAACTCGCCTCTATTCACCGATATTCATCCCTCGGATAGTTTTGTTATTGTTTCGCGTCAGTAATACGTGCAGTACATGCAGATATGCATATGCATAGTTTATATACGACATGCAACGACGCCGATACTAATCACCAGGGAGAATATTACAAATACTAGCAACTGCGGACCGGCCCAAAGGGCCGGTCTGTGTGCTTCAAGTTTTCGAAATCCATCAAACATGTCCATAAATAAATAGTAAGGAGGCATAAGCAGAGCTCGCTCAGAATTCTAACAGAAAAGGCGGTCACAGAAAGCTGGCATTAATGTCGCAGCAGAGCTGAAGCGGGGAACACAACATGGGAAGGACAAATAGGGGCACACTTCCGAGACACATACGATTGGTCATATTTATATGTGTCAGCAATAGGGGCAGACACCCGTCACACACATACGATTGGTCAGAATTCTATGTGTCAGCAAACTAAAAATGTGTGTCAGCAAATCCTTCGTCTATGCTTTATATATTGTATAGATTACTCTACTTGCACACACGGGCCATCTCTGTAGACCGATTCGGAGTCAGAGATGAGGAAGGGAAATAGTACAAGAAGAAGCGTCAGAAGATGTTTAGAAGATGTCGACGGCGACAATCTGGGTCAGGGAATGGAATAATGGGTGCGACGAGGTGTTGAAGCCAGCCCGGGTCAGTCCACTACCAACGACTAAGTATTGCAACCAGTCTCTCAAAGTCGAGTGACCCGAGACCCGAGACCTATAGAGTCTAGAGTGAGCCAACGTCGGATAAGAAGACAGAAATATGACTAGGCGCACAGGATCCCACCCAGGGACAGCGGAGAAACCATCAGTATTACAGCCCGGGTTAGACCCAGACGTGATGTCATTCAAGCCGGGGAGGCATAAACTATATAGCCAGATGTTGAGGAAGCCGAGTGGCGGCCTGCCGATCGAAATGCGGTAATCATTCAGCAGGGAGATAATTCCGGCCGCAGTCTGTACGTCGGCAATCAGGCATGCATAAATAAGAGGACTCGAGTGTCGCACGGGCACCGCGCAGCTTGTGCCACCACTTGTCCAGGTCGCTTGTTTGAAGATGGCACGGAAGTCAATTGCCTGTACGGCGATATCGGGAACGCCACGTCCCCCAGGGCTACACAAATAACACAAAGTGAGAATGAGGCACCGGGTCACGGAGGCGAACGCACTTGTAAAAGCCGTTATACCGGCCGCCGAGGGTCCGGAGGAAGGTGGGCACAGCGTTGTTCTGGTACGACGGCCGCCGAAAATACACCGAGAAGCCGCCACCGGAGAGACTCGCCGCAACCTCGGGGTTGTAACCTGTCGTTCCGCCAACGCTGGTGACCCAGGGACCTGCGAGTACCGTGGAAAATGTGGTGAGCGGTCTACAATCGCTTGATTTCTGCTCGAAGGTAGAGTTAAAATACCATACGTACAAGTGGAGGGGAAGGTGGGGCGGAACTGGACCCGCGAGTTGCCGGAGTTGTCTTGGAACAGGCAGTCCCCACGACCAACGCCATCGTTACCGCTCGCGAAGAGGACGCTGGCGCCACGAACGCCGAGCTGCGCGAATAGATTGCACACATGTGTTGCATAATCCAGCGGAACTTTGTACTCGGGAAAGCCGTAGGGCGTACCTACCGTTTGCGGGACACTGCTCTGGTCGAGCACGAAGTCGAGCCAGTTGATAAACGGATCGCCCTGGGTATCTGAGCCACCAGTGCTGTAGAATCTATGCGTGGTCGGGTAGGCAATGGCCGAAGTATACTGAGTATTGATATTCGCCTCCATGGATGGTTTGCTCGGGTCATACCCCCCGCCATTGATCTGCACGACACTGTAGGTCGCCGAGGTCGCGTCGAAGCGATATCGATTCATAAATTCCCTTAGGTCGTCCGGGTTCGGGTAATTACCGAGGAGGCCCACAACGCCGAGCACATTCCGATCCGCGGCTAAGGGCACGTATCTAGACGTCTTGTATAACCAACGCAGGAATGACGGCGTCACGTATTGAACTTGGTCGCGGCGAGACAATATCGTCCCGGGGTCTCCCTTCGGCACCTTCGTCTGCTCCCTGGTTGCCCCGCCGCGGCGCATGAGTGGTTCCTGCCGGTGCGTGCGAGGAAATCCAAAGTGTGTGGTCGGCGCAATGTTTTGCACGTGCTCAACCAGTGCAGCGGGGAGCCCGTAACTGAGCGTGCGGAGAACTGTCTCATTCGTCCCAATGTGTTGGTACAGTTGATACGACGCCCTCAGGAGTTCGTTGGCTCTAGAAACAGGAACACCTGTGAGCGTCAGCCAACTGCCGCCGTGTTTTGTTGAGATGCTAGAGGGGTGTACGCGGTAATGTTCGAGCCAGGCGTTGGCAAGCTCGAGCACGTCTGAGGGCGGCGCGACAAGTTCGGCGACCTCCTCTCTAGATAGGTGTGCGCCTTGTCTGCTCGCAGCGGGATATGTGAGTACTACGCGGGCGGAAGAGTGGTTGAGAGGACGCACCTTGGATGGCCAGGACTGCTGACCTCGATGAGGGCGTCGACCAAGGCATGCTCATGTTTGGCTTTGAGTGCAATGTGAAGATCGATGGTAGTGTCGGCGGGCGGGTGACCCAGGTTCTTCCAGTTCTCTGGGACAGAACTCCATGTGTGCTTCGGTCGAAGATCGTCCCAGTGCGATGCAAAAGGCGTTGCGGGGCCGCTGAGAGGTCCGAAGGCGAGGACAGACAGCACAACAAGTGGGTGAAAGCGCATGACCTGTGCGATATCCCCTGCAATTAATGGAAGGTAGAAGTCTAAAGAGTCCCTCGGGATAAGACGCCGACAGCGTGGCCTGGGTGAGGAGATTTCACGGTGTATCTAGGTGTCGGCACTGAAACCGAAAGCGCCGCCGTCAGAATGGGGTACATAACCGTCGAACGTTGATCCTCCGAAGGACCAATACCAGGTATATGGGAATTTTCGTTAATTAGCGAAGTACAGGTCGCCGAGTTCGCAGGACTGGGTAGGCCCGGGCCGGTTCCGGAACGTGCACCCTGAGACTGATCGATTTGACAGCAGCCCGTGGTCGTGGGCGCGGCGAAGAGTGCCTTCTTTGTCGTATTTAAGGATGACAAGAGGTTATGCGAGCCTAGCGAGGGCATTGACGGGCTGTAGTGCGTGTGCGTGCATGAGTTGTTATTTGTCTCCCTTGATGCTTTTGTCAAGGCTTTTGTCTCACTGCCGCCGAGCCGTTTTCATATGCCCGCGTAATAAACCTGCGGCCGATCTACTCCGGAATCCGTATCGTCACATCCGCGAGTCGGACCGCGACCACTCCTAAGTCAATCACCTATCCGCCTCCCGGTCTACGAGGTCCTCCTAGAGGTGCTGCGGGTCTCCCGTCCTGACATCGAGAAATGGCTGAAGGAGAGGGTAATCATGCCATCTGTGATGAGCGCATTCTTGGGGCGCCTTATCGACAAAGTGGGGCAGCCACATACTGAATAACTATGGGCCGGTCACGCTACCACAGTACAAAAAAACCACCGCGTTTCAGGGCGCTTCCCGAATGACCTCCCAGACCTCTTCCACCCATCTCTGAACTCGTTCCACATGTAGATATCCGATGCATCGGCACTGGAGTCCACACCGAACCGAAGAGACCATTCGAAACGGCGGCCAACGTGACCTGAGATGCGACATACAACGTGCTTGTCGAAACGGGCAGGAAATGTTCGTGGTCGGTGTCCTCATGCGCCGTGACCGTCTGCATCCTGCTGCGCAAGCCTGGGCTCTGGAGGGGAGGTGCTGACATTTATGGCACGCCCAATATCGAGCGGCGACTGTGAGCCCCAGTCTGGCAGCGCGGCCACTGGGAGAGAGCGCGGAAATGCATCTGCACAGTTTTCGCCTTCGGATTCGGTCTCAGTCAACGCAGGTGAGGGAGAATCCTCGTCGAATTCATTCTTGTCTTCGGTCCAAGTCTGCTGACCTGCCGGGCAACGCAAGAGAGACTCAGAGAGCGGGCCAAGAGTACTGCTGGCGTAGTTGAGAGTGTTGTGCATGAGAACGTCTACTAAATGGAAATGTCCTAAATTTAGAGAAATGTCAACAATTTACATCGACAATCGATGACGAATTTACTGATTTTAGTCAATTTGACATCCAATAACCTACATACAGTATACTGTATCGTGTCTTAAATTTGGGATTTGGGATTTTCCCGATGCGCCCGATACTAATCACCAGGGAGTATACTACTAATAGTACTCCACTTATACACACGGGCCGTCTCTACGTAGACAGATTCGGATTCAGAGACGAGGAAGGGAAAAGAAGAAGCGTCCGAAGATGTCGAGAAGATGTCGACGGCTACGGCGACAATCTGGGGCGGGAATGGAATGATGAGTACGACGAGGCGTTGAAGCTGGCCCGGGTGAGTCCACTACCAACGACTAAGTATTGCAACCAGTCTCTCAAAGTCGAGTGACCCGAGACCCGAGACCTATAGAATCCAGAGTGAGCCAACGTCGGATAAGAAGACAGAAATATGACTAGGCGCACAGGATCCCACCCAGGGACAGCGGAGAAACCATCAGTATTACAGCCCGGGTTAGACCCAGACGTGATGTCATTCAAGCCGGGGAGGCATAAACCATATAGCCAGATGTTGAGGAAGCCGAGTGGCGGCCTGCCGATCGAAATGCGGTAGTCATTCAGCAGGGAGATGATTCCGGCCGCAGTCTGTACGTCGGCAATCAGGTGTGCATAGATAAGAGGACTTGAGTGTCGTACCGGCGCAGAACAGCTTGTGCCACTCAGTATCCAAGGCCCATTTTTGAAAACGATACGGACGTCAATTGCCTGTAGAGCGATATCCGGAATGCCACGTCCCCCAGGGCTACACAAAGTGAGAATGAGGCACCGGGTCACAGAGACGAACGCACTTGTAAAAATCGCTATACTGGCCGCCGAGGTTCAATAGGAAAGTGGGAACAGCATTGTTCTGGTATGACGGTCGCAGAAAATACACCGAGAAGCCGCCACCGGAAAGACTCGCCGCAACCTCGGGGTTGTAGCCCGTCGTTCCACCAACGCTGGTGACCCAGGGACCTGCGAGTACCGTGGACGGTGTGGTGAGCGGTATACAGACGCTTGTTTGTTGCTCGAAGGTAGAGATAAAACACCATACGCACAAGTGGAGGGGAAGGTGGGGAGGAACTGGACCCGCGAGTTGCCGGAGCTGTCTTGAAACAGGCAGTTCCCACGACCAACACCGTCATTACCGCTCGAAGAGAGGACGCTGACGCCACGAACGCCGAGCCGCGCGAACAGATTGCACACATATGCTGCATAATCCGGTGGAACCAGATACTCAGGCATGCCATAAGGCGTGCTTACTGTCTGCGGGACCCTCCACATGCCGAGCACGTAGTCGAGCCAGTACATGAACCCATCTCCCTGGGTATCGAAGTTGCCAGTGCTGTAGAATATATGCGGGGTCGGGTAGGCAATGGCCGAAGTATACTGCATATTGAGATTCCCCTCGGTGGTTGGGTTGCTTGGGTCGTACCCTCCGCCTTTGATCTTCACGACACTGTAGGTCGCCGAGGTCGCGTCGGAGCGATATTGATTCATGAATTCCCTCAGGTCGCCCGGGCTCGGCCAATCATTGAGGTAGCCCGCAACGCCAAGCATATTCCGGTCCGTGGCTAAGGGCACATATCTAGAAGTCTTGTATAACGAACGCAGGAATGACGGCGTCACATATTGGTTGCGGCGAGACAAAACCGTCCCGGGGTCTCCCCCCGGCACCTTCGTCTGCTCCCTGGTTGCTCCGTCGCGGCGCATGAGTGGTTCCTGCCGGTGCGTGCGCGGAAATCCAAAGTGTGTGGTCGGCGCAACATTTTGCACGTGCTCAACCATCGCCGCGGGGAGCCCGTAACTGAGCGTGCGGAGAACTGTGTCATTCGTCCCAATGTGTTGGTACAGTTGGTACGACGCGCTCAGGAGTTCATTGGCTCTAGAAATAGGGACGCCAGTGAGCGTCAGCCAACTGCCGCCGTGTTTAGTTGAGATAGTAGAGTGGTGCACGCCATAATGATCGAGCCAGGCGTTGGCAAGCTCGAGCACGTCTGAGGGCGGTGCGACAAGTTCGGCAACTTCCTCTCTGGATAGGTGAGCGCCTTGTCTTTCCGGGGGCAGCGGGATATGTGAGTACTACGCACGCAGAAGAGTGGTGGAGAGGACGCACCTTGGATGACCGGGACTGCTGACCTCGATGAGGGTATCAATCAATGCATTCTCATTTTGGGCTTTGAGTGCAATGTGGAGATCGATAGTAGTGTCAGCGGGCGGGTGACCCAAGTTGCGCCAGTTCTCTGGGACAGAATTCCATGTGTGCTTCGGTCGATGATCGTCCCAATGGGATGCAAAGGGCGTTGCGAGGCTGCTGAGAGGCCCCGGGGCGAGGACAGACAGGACAGAAAGTGGGAGAAAGCGCATGACCTGTGCGATATCTACGTGTCCCTGCAATTGATGAAGGGTAGAAGTCTAAAGAGTCCCTCAGAGTTAAGACGCTGACAGCGTGGCATGGGAATTGGGGGCGAAAACTTTACGGTGGATATAGGTGTCGAGACTGAAACTGAAAGCGCCGCGGTAAGAATGGGGATGCATATGATAATCGTAGATCCTCCGCGGGCCCGATGTTATACTGCTGGTGAGTTGAGGACCGGCTTTGTATCCTACTGCCCCGGAATAAACACGATTCAAAAAAAAAAAAAAAAAAAAAAACAGGGCAAACACTGGCAACTGCAGATTCCGTAGCGGGAAGTCCCTACAGAGCGAGATTTGTGAGAAGTAAACGTACTATAATGAGACATCACGAGTGTTTGCACTGTTGCGTACCACGGTACCACCCTCCGGTCCGAGTCCGTCTTCAGCATACATCGAGCCAGGCAGAGGTACTTTAACCAGGTTGACCGCCTGTCTCACCCCAGTCGATGCCGACTCAGGAACCTCGGGGTATGTCCAACTTTGTTGATGATTCAGGGCTTAATTTCTCGATGTATTCAGAGATGGCGATGGAAGAAGACAAGAAGATGGTCGACGGATGGAAAGCGGACGCCGGCGGGATTCCCATCTTTGTGCGTCCCTATCTTCCCATGCCATGCAGTTCTTCATCATGATGGACTCATCTCTCATAGACCAGTATATTTGTTGCGCAGCAATACACGCAGTGTACAGGTTGACCCTTACCTGTGTAGAGAGCTTAGACGAGGCTTAGAGTGAAGCAGAGGAAGCTCAAGGTGGGGTGGAGAGAGATGTGTATAGGTACTCGCTCCTACAGTAGGATTTATATACTCTATGGTCCACCCATGTCCGTTTGGGGATAAGTGATGAGTAGAGGCGTCCACAATATCGCGTTTTTAGTGTCGCCTAATGTCTAATCACCGGTGGACTCGGAATAATCCCATAAGGGGATTCTGTACGTGTATCGTATGACTAAATACTCCGAATTACGTGTATAGCGTAACTAATCGTACTCCGATTCCTACGTAATGAGCCTTATAGTAAGTATTACGGCTCAACACTCCCCCTTGCTAAGTGCAGCTACTGAGCGCTCTGAGCAAGTGTATAAGGCGAGTTAATACTCAAGCCATGATTAGAAGGGAGTCTTTCCCGGAACTGCAAGAGAGGTTTCGAGACTGAGTCTTCTTCGCCACCCCATTTCAGCTTTATGAACCTTTTGAGTTCATTGGGCCGATTTTTCGGTACAACGACCGGAAATGTTTCGATTCTCTAGAAAGAATCTATGTATGCGGAAGACAAGCGAAGGCATCGCTCGATATACCTTCCATAGTATCCTTAAACAAGGAACTGTGATGGCTCGAAAAGTCTATGAAGACTTTATTTTGGTTCCATGTAGAATTTTCAGGCTTGTTTCGAGACCAAGTCTACAGTCTTGAAACTCAGTTGGACGAGTAAAACTCAAGTCCTAACTGACTTCTGAACTTCTCGAACTTAATACGCCCAAGGTTCTTGGTAAACATGTCTGCGGGATTATCTGAACCATCTATAAAGAATAGTTCTATTTTCTTGTCCTTTACTACCTCTCTTATGTAGTGGTAGCGTATATCAATATGCTTGATACGCTTTTCTTGGACAGGATTAGAGGCCATAAAGATGGACCCTTGATTATCACCGCAGAGTGGTATAGGGCTTAGTTTGATGCCAAGCTCAGTAAAGAGCGACTTAATCCAAACTAGTTGTCTGCTAGTGTCTGACAGCGACATATATTCAGCCTCAGTAGAAGACAGCGCAACTGTTTTCTGCGCTCTAGAGTTCCAACTGAATATCCCATTAGCCAGTTTAACCATGTAACCTGTAGTAGATCGCCTATTATCTGGGTTTGAAGCCCAGTCAGAGTCTGCATAGGCAATTAAGCCTCCATTTGATTTTCCATCATACACCAAAGAGTATGAGGAAGTCCCAAGTAAATAGCGGCAGATATACAGCGCTCTGTTCAAATGGTCCTCAGAGGGGTTTGCAGCGAACTGTGACAGTTTAACAACTGCATAGGCGATGTCAGGGCGAGTCCCAAGCATTATGTATAGGAGTGAACCTATAACTTGCTGGTATTTGCTCCTGACGCTTGGGTTGACTGGCGCGTCATTAGGTACTGGCTGGTACCCTTCAGGAAGTGGAGTCGTAGTTGCTTTCGCATCTGTGAGTCCAAAGCGTTGCAGCACCTTTTCTAAGTAAGCGGTTTGATCTAAAAAGATCTTTCCAAGTTTCCGCTGAATGCGCATACGCAAGAATTCCTTTGCGTCGCCTAAGTCACGACATTCCCAAGCCTTCATGAACCTATTCTTAAGCTCATTTAAAAGGGCTTTGTCCGATCCCATAAAGATCACATCATCAACATAGACAATGATCACTACAAGGGCACCACTCTTACCTTTATGGGTAAAGAGTCCCGAGTCAGATAGTAGCCTTTTACAGCCCATCGCAGCCATGGACTTATCCAGCGCTTTCCACCATGCTAAAGCAGCTTGTTTAAGCCCATAAATGGCGCGTTTAAGTCGCAGTACTTTATTTTCCTGCCCTTTGGCTTTGAAGCCCTCAGGTTGTTCCATGTATAGCTCTTCATCGAGCTCTCCATATAGGAAGGCAGTTTTGACGTCTAGTCCAGTGATGTGCCAATCCTCTAGCGCTGCAAGCGCGAGCATCATTCGGACAGTTTCAAAGCGCACTACTGGTGAGAAGATTTCATCATAGTCAACGCCTTCAACCTGAGAAAAGCCTTTGGCAACAAGCCGGGCTTTCTTGCGACCATCAGTCTTTTGATCAAAGACCCATCTGTTTTTTATGATTTTCCTCCCTTTAGGAGGGTTCACAAGCTCAAAGACATTACGTCTGCGAAGTGCCTCAAGTTCCTCGCGACAAGCAGTCTTCCATTCCTTTTGTTGCGCTGCAGGCATGCGCATTATATCCTTATAGGTCCACTCCCGTATATTGGAAGTGTCTAGTGGTTCCAGATCATTAGATGGAACTGCTTTGGCAAGCAGATGATCTAGGAATTTTACTCCCCCTTCCTGAGCAAGGCGTGACAATAAATCATCTACTTCGTCCTCTGAGGGTTCTGGCGGAGCTTCACTCTCAGCAGGTGGAGGGTCAGGGTTTGTCTCAGGAAATCCTCCTGGAATCTGCCTTTGCCCTGGCGTACTATCAGTCCCGGAGCGACCAGGCTGTGTTCCAACCATTTCTTTCCACTTGCTACTCCGCTCAACGTCTTTTGTTATTTGTGAGGGGTGCCTGTCTTCCCCATAGACGTTGTCAGGACGAGTAGGTACTTTCCTCAAGCGCGCAGACCGTCGTGGTAGTGCTGGTTCTGGCGCAGGAGGCGGAGGTGGTTGCGCTTCTGGCTCCTCTGGTGCCACTGAACCGCCGTCGCGGTCTGGCGCATCCTCCCTATTCTGCCTCTGTTTAGGGGGACGATGAGTAGGCATATCATCGTCAAAACCACTTGGAATGGGCTGTGTAGGTGACTGGTCATCCTCCATAGGAGGTTGATCGTCTACTGGCTCATTGACGCGGGTTGTACCCCGCACCCTTTGCGTCTCACACTTAGGGTAAACAGTCTCATCAAATAAAGCAGTAGTGCTGGTGAACACCGTGTTATTACTGATCCGCATGAATCTATATGCCTTTATGCCCTCAGTATGACCAATATAGATCATTTGTTCACTCTTTGGGTCAAGTTTATTTGATCTGCGATCTTCTGGTATGTGCACATATGCGCCACATCCAAACACTCGTAAGTGCGAAATACTAGGCGCTTCACCATGCAAGCTCATATAGGGTGTCTGCCAATTAAGGCGACTTATTGGAGTCCTATTGTAGCAATGTACTGCATGTAGGACCGCGAATTCCCACCAGGATTGAGGGAGACAGGCTTCAAGGCGCATAGCCTGAGCCTTATCCATACAAGTACGCATAAAGCGTTCAGCGCGACCATTCTGTTGGGGGGTATGCGGTGCACTTTGTAGGATAGTAATACCCATATCTTTCAGTACCCTAGTAAACTCATCAGACTTGTATTCTCCTCCAGCGTCAGACATCCACTGTTTAATAGTGGTGTTGTGCTGATTTTTGACCATGGCAACAAACTGCCTTAATGCATTAATGGCCTGCGCTTTAGTGCGTAGAAGCACGACCCACGCATAGGAGGAAAAGTCATCAAAGAAACTAATAAAGTATTTGTATTTGTGGTACGAGTCAACTGGGAAGCTCTTAAGATCAGAATGAATCTTTTCAAAGGGCTTCTTTGCACGCGTATCAGAGGGTTTATGCGATGAAGCAGGCATTTTCCCTTGAGCGCAACCAGGACATATGGGTGTCTCTGAAGGATATTTAAGGTCCTTAGGGAATCCCTTAGTGTGATCCTTGGCACGACGTAGTACTTCCTTCGAAGGGTGTCCTAAACGTCTATGCCAGATGTCATAGTCAGCAGTATAGATGGTACTATGGGCTACATGTACATCTTTAACATGCGTGACTTCAGCATCAAGCCAGTAGAGTGTGTGACCGTCTGCTAGGGGTTTTGTTTGTATGATAGGCGTAGTACTGCCTCTAGAAAATAGAGATATATGCTGCGAATCCCCTTGAACGCGCAATCCCTGTTGAAGGAACTCCCCCATAGACAATAGCTTAGTTGTCATCTGTGGTATGTGAAGAACGGGGTATATGCGTGTAATACGCTCTGTTTTAACACCCTTATGTTCTACAGTATGCTTCAGTAAGACTGAGCCTTGGCCTTGTACATAAAGAGCATGGGCTGCAGTCTTTACCATAGGCTTTTGCGATAGGGGGGTATAACTTATAAAGTCCAGTTTATTGTTGGTAAATGTGCCGACGCACCAGAGTCAAGTAACCAAATAGGTTCCTGCTCTGTTTGACTTCGCTTTCCCTTGCATTTCGAGCAAAAAACATAATCGAGACCATGAGCGCATTGATTCGCGCTATTGACAACTTTATTTACAAGCGCACTGTAACTACAATTTCTAGAAGCGCCAATCGGCACCTTCTCCAGTAGCGCTGTAGAGTGGTCAGATTTGCCAATAGGAGGAGGGAAAGTTACTAACCCATCCTCATAGGGAGTGAAGTCATCTTGTCCAACTGCGCTAGCGAGGTCATTATAATCGTCCTCATCTGCGCTACCCCAATCCAGAGAAATGTCCGGAGAGGGGGCACGGATTTTCTCCTTTTGATGGAAGCCTTCCCACATCTTGGTTATTTCAACCGCAGTAGGACTGTCTGGGCATTCCTCAATAGGCTCAACCGTGCGGATGGGCTCCTTGCCCTTGTCTTTACGTGCCTCTTGCTCAGAAGGCGAGACTAAAGGGGTCAAGGTTAGTTCAGGAGTGTCTGGAGGCGAATTAAAGGGCGCACTGCAGCCTGTAGGGAGGTCCTCATCCTCGTCTGACATTTCCCAATCTTCCGCGAAGGTGTTTGGGTTCTTGGTCCACGGGGAATCCGCGACCATTTGTCCAAGACGCTGCTCAAGCGTCTTCACTGTCTGTACTGTACCAGGAGTTTCTAAGGCCTGGGTAACGTCCAGAGCCTTGTTAAAGGACTTATAGTTGCCTGGTACACGCTTCTTCGCAGGAGGGGCGGAGGAAATGCGCTGCTCGAGCCCAGAAGGCGAGATATGCGCGATAGTAGTAGAGGTAGGCGCTGGGAGCGCTGCAACATCGGCAATGTGAGTATGTCCTTGCGTGTGTTGCTTTTTGAACTTCTTGCCGGCGCGTTTACTACGCTGGCGGTGGTTCCCTCCCTGTTGCTGTTGCTGCTGCTGCTGCGGTTGATTACTGCGCTGCCTGTTCTGCTGGCCTGAAGAGCCTTGCTGCTGTTGCTGGAAGTCGGGGTCGTTACGCTTGCGCTTGACCGCCGACAACTTGTTGGCCGACTCCCTATTGGAAGGTTGGCCTTTGGAACGCTCGATTTCCCACTGGTTGACCGCCGCAGTACGGATGTCGGTCAGAGTAAGATGCTTTGCCGAAGTGCCCGACATAAGGATAGGGACAAGGGATGACTCCCATTTGGCTGGTAGTTTCGAAAGAAGCATCATGGCCTGAAGGCCGTCGGGTACTTTCGCAGAATTAGCGGCAAGGTGATCGTAAATGGTAGCCAGTTCATCGATCTGGGGGCCAGGGTGCTTGGCGTATTCCAGACGGAAAGTCATGGCACGCTTGAAGTCCTGGTAGACGTTAGCAGCACTAACGCCCCCGTACTGGGACTTGAGATGTTCCCAAACAGTGCGAGCAGTAGCATATTTTTCAACCTGGCGTTGAATAGCCGGTGAAAGGCGCAGCACGATCGAACCCAAGGCACGATCATCATCAGTAGCCCAAGCATTGTACGCCTCAATCTCCGCAGGAGAGGGAGCGTCTTTATCCTTGTAAGCGGGATAGGTGCGTCTCCCAGACACTATATCCCACAGCGCAGAAGACTTCAAGAAAGCCTCCATTTGCTTAGCCCAAATCTGATAGTTGTTACCGTCAAGGACGGGGACAAGAGTAGTAAGAGTTGACATTGTTGATAGGTTTCTGTGTAGAGAATAGTCAGCACAGTATGCGACTAATAACAGAAAAATAAACCGGCATAGTCTCCCCCTACAAGGAGACTAATGTCTGCCATTAAAGGCGACATACTAGCATAGTCTCCCCATAGTAGGAGAGACTAGTGTCTGCCAATGAAGGCGACAACCCCACTACAGGTACCAAAAGGTAACCCGCCGTCGTTGCAGCCAATGAAGGCACAAAGCGACTTATGGCAGGGCCCATAACCTGTTGCGCAGCAATACACGCAGTGTACAGGTTGACCCTTACCTGTGTAGAGAGCTTAGACGAGGCTTAGAGTGAAGCAGAGGAAGCTCAAGGTGGGGTGGAGAGAGATGTGTATAGGTACTCGCTCCTACAGTAGGATTTATATACTCTATGGTCCACCCATGTCCGTTTGGGGATAAGTGATGAGTAGAGGCGTCCACAATATCGCGTTTTTAGTGTCGCCTAATGTCTAATCACCGGTGGACTCGGAATAATCCCATAAGGGATTCTGTACGTGTATCGTATGACTAAATACTCCGAATTACGTGTATAGCGTAACTAATCGTACTCCGATTCCTACGTAATGAGCCTTATAGTAAGTATTACGGCTCAACAATATTCTCTGCAGCCGTCGCGTCGTTGATCTCAGTGTCCATTCAGGACATTCGGCCGAACCCACAGGACACTTCCAATTTATACCTCGCAAATATCTATCCTACTCTCGCCGGCCCTTCATCCGACATTCTCACCTCTCTCTCTGCTTCCCCGTCCCCATTTTCAACGCTGACCTATGCAGTTTTGGTGAACGCGCTCTTGTTCTCGAGCTTGGTCATCAGTATCAGCTGTGCTCTGCTCGCGACGTCACTCAGCCGCGTTACTTTCCACACAAGCGAGCGAGGATCCGTGCGTTTTTTGCTGAAGATGAAAACTTGAGGTTTCTCCTTCCCGTGGGCAGTTGAAGCGCTGCCAACACTGCTGCACGTTTCCTCATTCCTATTTTTGCTGCCGTCTCTGTGTTCCTTTGGAACATTAATCTGATGATTTTCAGGTCAGTGGTGTCATGGATCTGGATTTGCACAGCAACCTCCCAGTTCCAGGCAGAACGTTATGTGCCGGGAGCTGGGATAGCCGTGGGGTGTCTGTGAGTGACACGTGGGAGGACGTGAACATCTCAATAATAGACCCAGATTTCTCGGGGTTTGAGCATTGGGCCATTGACTGCGTTAGCAGGTCAGCAGCCCTTTTGGCGGGGAGAGGAGTACCGTAATCCCAGTCGACCATGTTCGCCACAAGGGGCCCCGCGCCAGCGGGGGGGGTCTCCTCCCTTCTCTGCCCTCTCTGTGGGCCATCGCGCCGTGTACGGCTTTTCTTTTTTAAATTGGAAATGTTTTTTAAGAAGAGCCGAAGTGTGTCTTTTTCGGAAGCTAATAAACTCCAACTTCAACTTCTCACACGGTGAGATGACTCAGGCGTGGTGGTCCGGAAAAGGGAGGTGAGCAATCTGGGTTAGGGAATGGAACGAGTGCTAGACCGGTGACGTATGAGGGTGCCGGCTACGCAAAGGACCCTCGATAGAATCGAGGATCCTCCAGTCGCTTGTGACCCCTCAAAAATCCTGATTCGAACGACTATTTACGAGTCTAAACGAGCGCGACGAGGCGTTGAAGCTAGCCCGGGTCAGTCCACTACCAACGACTAAGTATTGCAATCAGTCTCTCAAAGTCGAGAGATCCGAGACCCGTGACCTATAGAATCCACAGTGAGAATGTTGAATAAACAGACTGAAGCTAGGCGCACAGGATCCCACCCAGGGACAGCGGAGAACCCATCGGTATTGCAGCCCGGATTCGACCCAGATGTGATGTCATTCAAGCCCTCGAGGCATGTACCGTACAACCAGAGGTTGAGAAAGCCGAGTGGCGCCTTGCCGTTTGAAATCCGGTAGTCATTCAGTAGGGAGATGATTCCGGCCACACTCTGATGTCGGACTCGGATATCAGACATGCAAAGATACGAGGACTCGAGTGTCGCACCGGCGTTGAGCAGCTTGTGCCATCAATTATCCAGGTCTCCTTGTTGGATATGCTAAGGAAGTTAACTGCCTGGAGAGCGATATCGGGAATGCCACGTCCCGCAGGGCTACACAAATAACACAAAGTGAGAATGAGGCACCGGGTCACGGGCGAACGCACTTGTAAAAACCGTCATACTCGCCGCCGAGGTTCCGGAGGAAGGTGGGTACAGCATTGTTCTGGTATGGTGGCTGCGGAAAATACACCGAGAAGCCGCCACCGGAGAGACTCGCCGCAACCTCTGCCAGTGGCTCGTAACCCGTCGTTCCGCCAACACTGGTGACCCAGGGACCTGCGAGTACCGTGGACGGTGTGGTGAGTCTACCAACTCTTGTTTGCTGCTCGGGGGTAGAGTTAAAATACCACACGCACAAGTGGAGGGGAAGGTGGGGAGGAACTGGACCCGCGAGTTGCCGGAGCTGTCTTGAGTCAGGCAGTCTCCACGACCAACACCATCGTTACCGCTCGAGAAGAGGACGCTTGCGCCACGAACTCCGAGCTGCGCGAATAGATTGCACACATGTGTTGCATAATCCAGCGGGACTATGTACTCGGGCATGCCGTAGGGTATACTTACCGTCTGCGGGACGCTCCACACGCCGAGCACGGAGTCGAGCCAGTTAATAAACGGATCGTCGTGGGGATCTGCTTGGATGTCTGAGCCGCCAGTGCTGTAGAATATATGGGTGGTTGGGAAGGCGATGGCCGAAGTATACTGAATATCGAGATTCGCTTTGGTGGTTGGGTTGCTCGGGTCGTACCCTCCGCCATTGATCTGCACGACCCTGTAGGTCGCAGACATCGCGTCGGAGCGATATTGATTCATGAATTCCCTCAGGTCGTCAGGGCTCGGCCAATCACCGAGGAAGCCCGCAACGCCGAGCATATTCCGGTCTGTCGCTAAGGGTACATAGCTAGACGTCTTGTAAAACGAACGCAGGAATGAAGGCGTCACATATTGGTCGCGGCGAGACAATGCCGTCCCGGGGTCTCCCCCCGGCACTTTCGTCTGCTCCTTGGTTGCCCCACCGCGGCGCATGAGTGGTTCCTGCCGCGGCATGCGCGGAAATCCAAAGTGTGTAGTCGGCGCAACATTATGCACGTGCTCAACCAGCGCCGCCGGGAGCCCGTAACTGAGCGTGCGGAGAACTGTCTCGTTCGTCCCAATGTGTCGGTACAGTTGGTACGACGCGCTCAGGAGTTCATTGGCTACAGAAACAGGGACGCCGGTGAGCGTCAGCCAACTGCCGCCGTGTTTTGTTGAGATGGTAGAGGGGTGCACGCCGTAATGTTCGAGCCAGGCGTTGGCAAGCTCGAGCACGTATGAGGGCGGTGCGACAAGTTCGGCAACTTCCTTTCTGGATAGATGAGCACCTTGTCTTCCCGGGGGCAGCGAGACATGTGAGTACTACACGCGCGGAAGAGTGGTGGAGAGGACGCACCTTGGATGACCGGGACTGCTGACCTCGATGAGGGTATCAATCAAGGCATTCTCATTTTTGGCTTTGAGTGCAATGTGGATATCGATGGTGGTGTCAGCAGGCGGGTGACCCAAGTTGCGCCAGTTCTCTGGAACAGAATTCCATGTGTGCTTCGGTCGATGATCATCCCAATGCGATGCGAAGGGCGTTGCGAGGCCGCTGAGAGGTCCGAAGGTGAGGACAGACAGTACAACAAGTGGGTGAATGCGCATGACCTGTGCGATATCTACGTGTCCCTGCAATTAATGGAGGGTAGAAGTCTAAAGAGTCCCTCAGAGTCAAGACGCTGACAGCGTGGCCTAGGGTAGGAGGTTTCGCGGTGTATCTAGGTGTCGGAACCGAAACCGAAAGCGCGGCTGTCAGAATGGGGTAGCTCAGGCTACATGACCTTTGACCGTACGTTGATCTTCTGCAGGACCAATACCAGGTATGTGGGAATTTTCGTCGCGTCCTGTTAATTAGCGAAGTACAGGTCGCCGAGTTCGTAGGGGATATCTCTGGTTAGGCCACATCCGGAACTTACCCTGAGACCAATCGATTTGACACGAAGTGGGCTGGACTCAAGTTTCAAGTTTATGTGATCATGTCCCCACGCGGCGAAGAGTGTCTTTCTTTTTCGTATTTAATAAGAGGTTATGCGAGCTTGGCGAGGGCATTAACGGGCTGCGTGCGTACACGAGTTCTTGTTTTTTCTCCCTTGATGCTCTTGTCTCACTACCGCCGAACTTTTGATATGCCCACGTAATAAACCTGCGGCCGATCTATTCTCCGGAATCCATATCGTCACATCCGCGACTGGTCCTAGGTCAATCCTCTATCCGTCTCCCGGTCTACGCCGGTCTACGAGGTGCTCCTAAACCCCCGGAACAGACGACGAGGTGTTGCGTGTCTCCCGCGCTGACGTCGAGAATTGGCTGAAGGAGAGGGTATTCATGCTGTCAGTGATAAGCGCTCTCTTCGGGCGCCTTACAGCAGCATCCAAAACAGGGGGCCCCTTGCGTACGAATGGACAGTGGCTGACAGTCTTTGACTTTTCGCATAATTTCCACGGTCCGGTCCGCTTTTCCCGTTTCTCCGCTACACAGTTTTAAACTCCACTTTTTGAATTTGTTTTTATTTCCAGGGGTAAAAAAATACTGCAAAACAAATACATGCAAATAATGCGTAAACAATCAGTTCAACAACTTGTGTATCGGATGCGTGGGAAACGCGCCTACCCACCTTCCCCCTGCACGTCCCCGCCCCTTTGCCCCCTACCCCCATTTGCGCGCAATGGAGGCGCAGGACAGGTACGTCCCCCCTTTCCGCCCCCATCTCCGTTCACGCCGAACAGGAGACCAAACACCACCCCCGCCCCTGCTGACTCGCGAGCCGCAAGAAGAAGGGGCACGCCCCCATTCGCGCGCAATGGGGGCGTGACAGGTATCCCCCCCGTCATTCACACGCAAACAGGACACACGGGACAAGCCCCCGCAGCCGCCGCTCCCGTTTGCGCGCAAGGGAAGCGCAGGAACGAGGTGCGGCACGGGACAGGTACGCCCCCCGTCTCTGCCCCCCGCCCCCTCGTTTATACACGAACAGGACACGCAACGCGGGACGGCGTGGGGGAAGGCACGCGCAACGCCCCTTCCCCCCCTCTCACCGGGGACCCCGCGCGCAACGCCAGAAGGGACGCGACGGCCTCCCTCCCGATTTGCGCGCAGACGCGACATGCAAACGAGGGGCGCGCGGGGCGACGAGAACGGGCGCGCCTCCACACCCTTAGCGCCGCGCCGCCGTTTGCATGCGGGCAGCGCGCGAATGGGGGGGGCACGCCCACCTGGAGCGGCGCCCCCGTTGGCGCGGGGGCAACGCGCGAACCGGAACGGCGAACGCGCAGAAGCGACAAGACCCCCCTTTTGTGCCCACGCCTCTATTTGCGCGGGAACGGGGGAGCCGCACGGGAAGGGTACGCGCGAACCCGGAGCGGCGCCCCCTCACTCCTGCACAGGAGCGACGCGCGAACGGACGGGGTTGGATCGGGAAGGGGTGTGCGCAACAGGGTGCGCACGCGCGAGCCGGGAGTGGGGTGCGCACCCCCTTCGCGTCGACCTTTGCGCGGAACAGAGGGCCGGGGCGCGCGGACACAAACGGCGGCATGTGGGGGGGGGGCTATACGGAATGGAGCGCACTAGCGCTAGCGACTCGACTTAGAAAAAAGAAAGTCCATAGTTTATGTAATTTTTATTAGTTAATAAAATTTTTTTGACTATATTACAGGCTGACTCAAGATCACATGTGTTTACGCTTATAATAATATTTATTAGTTAATAAATGCACTTTGATTTTAGAAAAAAGGGCTTGTTTGGGTGGAGACTGAAATTTCGGCCGGTTCCGAGCGGTCCGGACTGTGGAAAGTATGCGGAAAGTACACAACTGTGGCTGACCTCCAAGTTTGACGTGCGGGGTTCATAGTTAAGTATAGTTTGAAATTCTCGGGAAATCTGGGATCTCGCAAATATATAGTTATAAAACAGTTATCCGTGGTATCAAACAGTTATCCTGGGATGCTGGACGGCACGCAGCAAAGGGCCTGCAAAAGTTAAGGTTATTTGCCCATTGCAGAAGGCCGTCTCCCTTTTTTTGTCCTCCACCTCTCCCACCTCCACCTCCCCTCCCTCATGCATCAGGAAAATATCCCAAAATCTTAGTGGGCTTAGAGTGCTTATTGAGTGCTTATTTACTCTAAGCCTCTCAAGCAGCTTATTTTCTGCTTAGTGAACCAGTCATTAAGCACAAGTAAAATCTAAGGACACATAAGTTTATCAAGTAGCTAAAAAAGTACAGAATCAAGCAAGTAGAAAAATATCAAGTAGGACTGCTGCCTCTGCCGTCACCAATCCTGCTGCGTTGCCATTCCCATCATCCCCCGCTGTCCCTACCCGCGTCCCCTCTGCCGCCGCTTTGTCACCAGCCACTTCACCGCAGTTGTGGTTGCAGTAGTTGACATGGTTATGGTCGTGGTCGCGGTTGCGGTAGTCGAGTGGTCGCGGTCGTGGTCGCATGGCTGTCGGCGTCGTTTTCGTGTGGCCGACTTGCGCCGTTATTGCGCTGTGGTCGTGTCGTTGTTGTGCCGTGGTTGTACCGTCGCGCCATTGTCACACCATCTTCGCACCATTGGTCGGAGTCGTGCGAGTCATCTTGTGGCTTGCATCACGCCGCGTGCCGCATGCATCGTCGCGTAGGGCTCACATCGGAGTGGTGGTGGTGGCTTGCAGTCCGAGTCCACGTGTGGGAGTGGCGGTGGTGGGCGTCGATGGAGGTCGGTGGCAGTCACGGTGGACAGAGGCACACTCGACTTGGAAAAAAAAAGGGTCTGGCAGAGGCTGAATCTGGGGCATGGGAAACGGTGCTCTGCGGTGTGGGAAAGTGTGCCTTGACACGTCGACGTGTCCACTGGGCACCCTTCTACTTATGTACTTCAAACACTTCAAGCTTCGAGCTTCAAACCCATTGGGAATCCTGATTAATGAAAATGTATGCGATTGAATTCGATTGAATGTATTCAATTGAATCCAAAATTTTGGACTATATCCATTTGGATTCAATTGTGTGTTGTATAAAAATGATATTTGTTGAATGCGATTGTATGGGGATTGGTTTTGCCCATTGAATTTTAATGATATCCGTTGAATGCCATTGAATCTTATTGAATGATAAATAGAAATGAATTACAATGCATTTAACCGAATCGTGTCCATTTCGCTGCAACATACGACAAACGAATTCATTCTAGTACACTATTAAGAACCACCAAACTACCAAACTTGACTTGACTGAGGTACCACCGTACCAGCGAAGTCTTCAGGCCGGCATCGAGCCAGTGGATTTCTTCTTCATCTCGTGTTCGCGTCGGGTGTATATCTGTGGATACAATCGAGCGTTAGAATGTGTCAGGTGAAAACTGGACGACTCACCGTGCGGGTATCTTCGTCCAAGTCATTCCACACCCTCGAAAACTCCTCAGATCACCAGGTGGTCTTTGAGGAAGTCGATTGCGTACAGGTTCCTATAGGAGATTGTAAGGACAGGTGATCGGAATGACAACCAAGACGTACCTTGCAGTTGTGCTCTTTCCGAGGTGCATGATGCCCGATTTCTTCGCCTTGGTCTTCGGGACGCTCTTGTTAATCGGGTTTGAGGTGGGCTCCGAGGTACCGCTGGTCGATGCTGCGCCAGGCGTCGGGGCATTTGTCGCTGGGTCCGTGGGTGTTGTCGCTGCGTCGTCGGCTGTGATGGTGGAATTTGGTTCGCGTTGGGGGCCAGGTCCTATGGGGACGTCGTTGGTGGGTGCGGACTCAGATGGTGTACCTTCGGCGACCTGGACGGGAGTGCTTGCTGTTGCGTCCAACGGGGTGACCGGCGCGTCGTCGTTTGTGCCGGCGGAGTTGCGGTGTTGGCCAGGTCCTGGTGGGTTGAGATCAATTGCTATTGCGATGGGGTAAAGGGCATACCTTCATGAGCTTGAATGCTGGCACCTTCTGGTGGTGGTACTGAAGAGGTGGATGGGGTGGGAGTACTCCAGATGATGTCGGCGCTGGGAATCAAGTTAGCGACAATCGTGCGTGTGGGGTCGCAGGGATGTACAGTGGGTTCGGGATGGTCTTGGTGATAGGATGTTGTTAGTCACGTAGAAAACAGGGGGAAGAGAGTGGACGTACAATGGACGCCTCTGTGCCATGGCCACCGGTCGTCGCAGCAACGTGCTGAGTTTCAGGCGGTCCCGACAGACCATTGGAGGGAGCAGACGCCGTGGGGTTCTCATCCTCGCGTGGGACTGGCATATTGCTGCCTTCGGTGGGAACATTGAGAGGTGCAGGTTGAGTGGAAGGGGCGGTGGACGAGGGCGGGGGCGGGGTGTCGATAGTCGAACAAGAAGCGAGCGGTGACGTGGAAGACTTGCCACGCGTGCGCCGAGTGACAGGCCGCGCCTTGGGTCGCGCTGGAGGGGGGGGTGGAGTAGGGACGGAGGGAGTAGAATCGTTGGCATTGTCTTCGTCGTTGTCAGCGTTCTCTTCCCCATCGAGGTCGGAGTCCTCTTCCTCTTCTTCGTCGGAGCTCCGTTGGCGTGACCTGGGACCTGAGCGAAGACTATGCCGGCGTGATTTCCGGGACAACATGGGGCTCGCAGTACGCGAGCGTTTCTGGCCGCTACCCTTGGGGGTCATGCTGTCGAGGTATTTTGCCTGGTACCAGTGAGTGTAGTCATGTGTTGCGATAGAGTTGGCCTTGTAATGGGAGTCGCAGAGGAGGAGAACGGGGGTACTTAGCTTCAATCCTCCGCCAGAACTCCAGATGGCGCTCCGCCCCAACCCTCCCCCATGGCAGCCCAAGCTGTCCATATTTCTTGCACATAGACTCCCAGATCACTTTGGAATCGGCTCTTATTCTGGCCACCTCATAACCATCCAACATCGTCCCATCTTTGTCCTCGAGGAACCAAAACTCTCGGTTTTCGCCAGCGGGCGCTGGTCCTCTGCGTGTAGTACCCCGTGAGAACTCTTTTCGTCTTATGTGTTCCACGCGTCGTAGGTGTTTGAACCAATACTTGATCTCAGGGTAGGCCGAGGGATCCAGGTTGGTGGGGGATTCGTCGATTTCGTCGATAGGCATGGCAGAGGGGGTTGGACCACTAGACGCGAGGGCCTGAAATGCTTTCCTGTTATTGTGTACTGTAGGTTAGCTGCTTGACGAACAGCGATGGACGTACTCGAGAGTTTCATGGCTTGCGGTCAGCTTGAGGTTTTCCGTGTATAGGTGCATATACACTGGATTTTGTGCGCCGAAGAGGTCCTTGTGAGTGGCTTGGGAGAGGACGCATTTTTTTTCCTGGTACAATTGTGGTTAGATCCACAGAGCGGAACTGAGATGACTCGCGCTCACCTGAGATCTCATCTGGATCGATCCAGAGGTGTTGAACGATTCTTGACTGTGTGAGGCCTCTGTGTGGGGGGTGTTAGTGTCCTTTGATCCAGAGAAAGGCGACCAGAGCGAGGGCGGATGTGGGTGGTGGTACGACTGAGTATGCGGGTTGCGACCAAGCATATATGGATCCGCAGAACGAGGGGCCTCCCTAGATTGGTAACCAGAAGAGCTGGCTTCTGAGAAGCGCACGTCGCCTAGCTGAGAGTGGAGCAATTCGGTCATAGGACCAGGTGTAAACGACATCATGTGCAAGGCGTGTCGGTCTGAATTGATTTTCAGGGCGGTTCGTCTTAGAGCGGGAATGTAGCGACCAGAAACATAAAAAGCCGAGAAGAAACTCAGAGAGGAAAACATAAACACCGTGCGGGAACGAGAACCAGGGAGGAGGTGTATGCTATGCGGTTGGCGGGGATTGCGAGCGACTCCCGACCTTTCTCGTCTATTTCGGCTGCTCCTGGCGACTATACAGTTAAGCCACATTCAGCCACTTACTCATCACAGATGTGAATATGCGCCCCTCCGTATTCTCTGGTTCCTGGTTCTAGATGTCTACCGGTAGCGCACCCTCTGGCATGTCTTCTGGCAATGCACGCTCTGGCGACGGCCCAACTCCAAAGGCTATCAAGGTCATCGAAGCCAAGAGGGCCCGCGACATGAACAAGGCACTGATCCATGAGGCCACATTGCAAGATCTCCTGCGGTGCAGGAACGATGCGATGTATCGAATCCTTGGGGAACAAAATAGACTGTTGCATGAACGGTAACTCATCTCGAGACTCACGCTGCTACGGGTCATCCTTATCTACTGTCGTATCAAGAATCGAACTCGGCACTAGGGAATTTGAATTCTCTGAGGTCGACTACTTGTATGGCCCGCCACCCTCCCCCCCACCTTATGCAACCATGCCAGACGGTGTCTGCAGGTACCATGCCAATAAACATGCCTGGTTGCATTTCCCAGAAGATGTAAGTACTCACTCGCCAATGTTCCCACTGGCGTGACTCGGACTGACTTTTGTCACAGCGGCGTCTCTTCAATAAATGCGTACAGACTGACAATCAAGGTACCAATCCTGACCCCGACACCACACTCACCGACGTCGACCCCAAAATCCTTGTGGAGAGTAGCGACTCTAGGAATAAAAAAAGGAAGATCGAGTAACTACACTGTGCTGTATAATGACTGCGTTAATTAATCGCTGGTATACTCTCCCCTCGAAATGTCGAGTCGCAACTTTCCTGTGTGATCACTGCCGCCTACCTCCACCACCCGTTGGTCTCTTGCCTCATCATCTTGTCGTCTTTTTAAGTTCTCTGTCTTCTTCTCGTCTTCTTCTTGTCTCTCGCCACCTTGTCTCTGTCTTTTATACTGACACTCTCTGTCTCACCGTCACTGTATATCTCACCCGCGTTTCCCGTGGGATATCTGTATCGACACGTGAGGCCACCTGTTAGTATTACCTGGGGCCCTCGCTTTCTCTGCATCGCCCATCCTGACTCCAACTGCCTCTCCATCCCGCAGAGAATCGTTCTTTGTTCTCCGCTCCCATCTGGCGCATGACCACCTCGCGGTCATCCCTGGCTACCTCCAAGACCCCATAGCTTCGTCTATGGCCCTCCGCGCCTCGCATCATGCCCGTTGTGTCCCGCAGAGGGGAGGCTAGCGCCGCGTGGCATAGTGCCCCGCGGTCATTCCTCGAGCCATGGGTACGTCCCTGTCCAGTCTCTCTCAATGACGCAGGCGTCTATCTCATTACCCGTCCCAGTCATCCTATCTCCGCTTCCCGTGTCTTCGTCCGCTGTCCGAGTTCTATCCCATGATCCATCCCCCTTGTCGCTCTCGTTCCATCCAATTCATCATCTTAGTTGTAGCGCGTCTGTCAGTTGATCGCATGTACCCACGCACTATCTTGCCGCTTGAATACAATGTCATTCTTTCCAGCACCATTGCGCGTGTAGTGAGAGATCCATCGCCACCCCACGATTGATGTAGTCATACGGTTCTGAGCTGTGGCACATGTAAATACAGTGACAATTCAATTTCATTCATTCGTTGAGAACATCCTCTATTTCTGCTACATCCAGCCCAGGCTTCTCAAGCAGAAAATACCAAGCGCTTCGGTCTCCTTCACATGGCGTCATGGGCACCATAGCTACGACAGACTCGATAATTTTCACATCTATAACCTGCAGGGCCGCTTGACCCTGGTATGCGCATGAATATACCGTTTTCGAAGATTCTTCAAGCAGCTCCTGGTCTGGCTCAGACCAAACTGAAACCAGCGCATACGTGCGCTCTACCCCGGAGTGGTCGCTTCGGAAGTAGAACTGTACTTCGCCGATAAGGAAGCATTCCTCCGTAGCAGAAAACTAGGAAAATAAGATGCGAATCTCATCTTAATGGTAATGCCACTCACCTTTACATTACGGGAATGACGGACACTCTCGGCGGACCCTGCCCATGCAACCTCCTTCCATGCACAGCGAGCGATTTGCAGGTTAGGAAGGCGAAGACGAGCCCATCGGATGTACCTTGGCTGCCAGTCTAAGGGTACCTGCCCCTCATCTGTGTCCGAACACAAGTACGCGCGGATTGCATCTGCCTGTTCTCCTATGAGAGTGACGCCAGTCTCGTCCCGAGCCCTGAGAAGGACATAGCCATCACCGAGGTCGACGGCACCTCGTGGTAGGCTGGGGGCATCCGGCTCTAGGTCAGGTAGAATCGCGTGGATTGCGGATAATTGTGAGCGATGCAGACCACAGTTTGCCATGTTCACATATGGGTTTGACGGTTGTTTGACTTCCTCACCCAGGTTGCCAATGGTACGCTCCATAGTCCACTGAGACGAGTAGGCGCCAGGACCCAGACGGACGGCATCCAGAGCGAGATGAGAGAGCCCGTGGATGCTCTGTCGACAGAAATGGAGTCGCGATGTCATTCGGCGATAATAAATCGCCTCGTATTCCTTGGTAAAGGCGAGCACAAGTCGATGAGCCACTTGCAGCTGGGTGACCGATATCGCACGCTGTTGGAGGAGCCGAACAGCGGACGCTAGCTTGCAGAAGTTCTGCCAGTAGCGTCGCAGAAGAATACCGTAGAGCAATGCCGGGCAGTACCCAAATACATATACGAGAGACTCCCAGGCTTTGTAGCCACTGGAGATCTTCTCAGCGGGGTTCTGAGGAGGGCAATCGAATGAGCCAGGCAAGTACGGACAGCAGCGAGCTATGTCCTGGCTGTGCGTTTTCCAAGTGTCACCGACGAGTACGACCCAGTCCCAGAGATCCCTGGAATCTTTCTTGTCGCAGTCTATAGTCCCGCGCCAGAGACTTATGAGCAAGTCGGGAAGGTTGATCACGATGATATGCATGTGGTCAATAGCAAGGCACCCAGGGAGACCAGTCGAGTGCTTTGGATCCAGGCCCAAGAAGATACTTGGCTTGCACAGGCCAGTCTCTTTCCGATTCTCTTTAAACTGCGTGTCGGTGCGGCTTTGAAGAAGTTTGCCCAAGTTCTCAAGATACATAGCAGCCGAGGCCTTAGGAAGCCAGAAAACATTAACGTCGGCGTGATCGCACCCAGGAAGCTTGTAGTTCAATGGCTTGAGGAGTGCAGGGTAATAATGGGGACCCCCGGGTTTGTGACGCCCTCTCAAACCACAGTATTCGCGACACCCATACGCGCCGTGGTGTCCTACCTGCCCGTGCAACACCGATAGTCCAGGTCCGTCCGCGGTACCCAAGAAGAAGAACGGATGCGAAGTGAAGATTTGCCCTGTGGAACAGTCCCACACGCGTAGTCTGTCCCTCTGGAGCGCCGAAAGATGGTGCAAGCCGGTGTAGACGAACAAGTCCAGATTCTTAGGCTTGTTTGGACCAGGAATAAAGCCACCAGGGAGTACATACTTCTTCTTGTATCGTAAGTCGGGTGCCAGATCCAGTAGAACCCAGATGTAGATCCAGCAATCCGATTGCTTGCTCTGATACAGTTGTGCACCATCGATCGAGAGCATCAATACGGTGTCGTCGGCTGAGAGATCGCCGCGTATTGCTGTGTCAAGCAAGAGCGAGCTACAGTACACATCGTCGTAGACTTCGATAGAACCACCAGCACGCAACCTAGCCAGCAAGGGCTCCATCACTCGACGTCGGTGCCCCATCTTCCATGCGCTTTCACGCGATCGATACTGAGCCTGTATCTGTGGTCCCACAGGTATCGTGAGTGCTTGCTTACGAGGTACAGACACGACGCGTTTCCCTCGGGTGACAGACTCGTATCACGCGGAAGAACACTCGGGGCAAGTGCGAAGGTCCGAGAACGGTCCAGAGAATGCCACACAAGATTTGTGGCACATGTCAGTCATAATTGGGACCACCCCCGTCAGATCGGCGATTGTCCGCTTCATGCGATCATAAGATTGGATGTCTGCGCCAGGAACGTATTCCTTGACGGTAGCACAGACACTTTCGTAAGTCGCCCAAGACCTGTTTATAGTCGACAATAGAAGCTTCACACTGAATCTCAACTCCCCATCGACGCCAATGACCTCTGTGATGGGAGAGCGCAACCGCTCACGGACGTCGGCGGGAATAGGATTGTCGTCTAAGGATGCGTGCAAGAGACTCTTGATAAACTCCATAGAAATGCGGAGTGCATCGAGATGAGGTACGATGGCGTCAGGATCCCAGTCATTCGGGCCACCAGGGAGGTCGTCAGGCTGTGCATCACGCCCGGCATATGCACTCCCATTCCCCCGTTGGTTCCCTTCATCGTCCGAGAGGGGGCTATGTGCACGATTGGCGTTGTGATCACCCCAAGAACCCTGCCGTGCAGGCGAGGATATGCCTATGTCTTCATTGTGTTCACTTTGAGAGGACTCGGTGTCGCTGTCTCCATTTTGAGTTCCCAGCTGGGGAGGCCCCTGTTCCGGTGCAGTGTTGTTGTCTTGCATAGGGTGATCGCTCTCTGCGTGGTCATCTCCGTGCGCGTGGTCGTCAGGAGGCTGCTCCCCCAGATCACTGTGATCCAACTCTAATCGAGTGCACTTCCTGTTTGCCATAGAACACGAGTGTGACCCAGTCTCCGTAGTGCGAGCTGATGGTCTTGACGCCGGATGGCCATTAGAAAACGACGTGGAAGGCTCTTACATGCACAAGATCCAGTGAGCATGGGACCATAAATTGGGCAATATGCTCAGCTTACCATCGTCGAGTCTGCAATACCTCGCATGACCATAATACGTGGACTTTGAAACTGGGCGAAGTATCTTACAGTACATTGAACACCCACATTTGTAGGCTCGTGGGTTGCGCGAGATCGGCATCAGGTCAACCAGAGTAGATCAAGACGCGGAGACAATGACAGGAGGTTGCCAGAGACACGATACACAGCCAGGAGAACGCAGTAGACAGCCCAGAGTCGAGACGGGAGTCGGAGCCAAAGATACAGACGAGAAGGGAGAATGACGACTTGATGCTCGTTTCAGACGTGTTGCAGCTCACAGAGATCAAATATGACATTCACATATTCACGCGTGCAATGTTTCACAACAACGAGGGTGGTGCGCAACGAGCGAAGGCATCCGTGGATGCAGTCGAAATCAAGATTATTCATTCGCATTGAATAATATTGAATAATCTAAATCTGTACGCAATATGATTACAACGGAATCAATACAATTCATTTCCCACACGTCCATTTCAATCCCAGCCACTTTTATTCAGCTCCATTCAAGTCAATACATCAGGATTTCCACTGGGCTTCAAAGCTCAACGTTCAATGTTCAACGCTTCAACGTTTCAACAACTGAACAACTGAACTGGTGTGTTGTTCTTTTCTTTTCTTTTTTTTTTTTTTCCTTCTAACTATTCTGCTAACAGTCGTCTTCCAGGTATCGCCTTGCACATGGGCCACCCCCTCTACTCCAGGGAAAACACCATCGCGGGCACGCAATCTGCCACACCACCACACTCTATCCATTGGCCCTCACCCCCCCGCCACGATGTTGGGCTTTGGCCCACTATATTAAGTTCTTTTCTTTTCTTTTTTTCCTTCTAACTATTCTTCTAACGATTGTCTTCCAGGTATTGCCTTGCACGCGGGCCACCCCTCTACTCCAGGGAAAACACCGTCACAGGCACGCAATCCACCACACCACCACACCCTGTCCCTTGGCCCCCACCCCCACCCCCCCTGCTGCAACGTTGGGCTTCGGCCCACTATATTAAGATAAGTTTTTTTGTTTTGTTTTTTTCGTTCTGTATCGTTTAATCACTTGTGTTACAGACCTGACTCCACCTCACTGCCTCCGCCTCCACCTTGCAGCACATAACCCCGTGGCCGCCGCCTCCAACCCATCGCCATGCACAAGTCCACCGCCACCACCACCACCCCTTACAGCGTGCAAGAACCGCCGCAACGCCACCCCCACACAGCGCGCAACCCCCATCGTTACAACACCAACACACCAACGACGATGGTGATGCGGTGGTACCGTGGTGGGAACAGCATGGAGGCAGGATCAATGGTGGTGACGTGGCAGCAGCGGGAATGGCGACAGTGGCATGTCAGGAGCAGTGGCAGCGGCAGTGGGAATGGCAGTGGTGGCGTGTCGGGAGCAGTGGTAGTGCAGCAGGGATGGCAGCGGCGGCGGGAATGACGGCGGTGGGACTCCTTTGTATATTATTACTTGTAGATATTGTAACCCTATGAAATAAAGTTGATTTTTCTGTATTTTAAAAGCTGTGTGATAATCAGATTGCTTAGTTGACTTAAGACTGCTTATACCAAGGCTTATATTTGTGTTGAGCCTGGTGGAGCCTGCCCAAGAAAGAGTCCAAGTTGAAATAAGCCAGACAATAAGGTCAATAAGCTGCAATTAAGTAAGTTCAGAGCGAGGCTTGACTTAATCCAAGCAGGGTCAGGCTTAGCAAAATCTGGCTTTAGGTTGCTTGAAACTGTTGTTAAGTCATATTAAGCACTGTTAAGGACCATTAAGAAAAATCAACATTTTCCTGATGCCTGGTTGGCCGTCACATCTCAGATGAGCTCAAGGAAATGGCTATGTCTTTGTCCATGCAGGGTATTCGTGACTTGGATATCCACGAACTCATGGGAATCAGTGTGCGATCCATCAAGCGACTGCGAAGCACACATTGCGAAACCAGGGATTTTTTGCGCAAGCCAATTGTCACAGGTCGGCCACGCATCCTCACTTCGATGGATAGAAAGGTATGTGTTTCTATCTCTCAATTCAGTTGTCGTCTCATTGTGTGTAGTTTCTTTGTGATTGTGTGGGTCGCCGACCCGACCTAGCCCTCACGGAGTTGCAGACAGAACTTCGTGAGGTCTGCAATATCGAGGCGTTGGTGCAAACGATTGCACGTTCCCTCCAAAGGGAGGGTTACACTATGAAAATGGTGCGTCTTCTCCACCTGATTACTCCAGCACCCTCACCATCGACGTTGTAGGTTACACGGGCTGCTCTGGAGCAAAATGAACAAGATCGACAAGACTTCAAAACCCTCATCAGTGGACACTTCCACCCAGAACAACTTGTGTTTGCCGACGAAAGCCACTTCAACCAACTGACATTGCGGAGGCCATATGCATGGTCATTACACGGTGAACGTGTGTGTCAGTCCGAATTTCAATTCCGAGGGGGGAAATACTCCATACTCCCAGCCATCACCCTCGACGGAATAATCCACCTGGAGGTTGTCGAGAATGCTGTCACTGGCATGGACCTCCAACGATTCATTCGGGGCCTACTCCCGCTCATGAACGAATGGCCGCTCCCCAACTCCGTGCTCGTCGTCGACAATGCGTCAATTCACAAGGTCGCTGGCATTCGTGAGATGGTTGAGGAACACGGCGTGCGCCTGCTGTTCCTCCCTGCATATTCACCCGACTTCAACCCTATCAAACTCGCCTTCTTGACCATCAAGGCATGGCTGCGCGCAAATCGTGATCAAGTAAACCAAGATATGGAGTCTGATAATGGCACGGTTTATAACGCGTTGTGGGAGGCGGTTCACTCAGTCACTGCGGAAGATGTGAAGGGTTGGTATGCCCACTGCAGGTATGATGTACGTGCTTGATGTTCTAGTTTTCCATATGTGCACATAAATATATTGAATGGCCATCATGTGGGCGTGACTGTTACGTTTTCGCCTTCACCTGACCCTCGAACACCCCTCGTGAAGACCCCAGACACCTTTGGACGACACATGCAAGTACGATTTGGCAAAGACGGGAAAACTACCACCAAGATTATGCACTGCATTCCCACTGCTAAGTCACATAACTCTGGTCACGTGATCATCCAAGCTAACAAAACCTACGAAGCATGCACGTGATCTTAGCGCCCGCCCGTCACGTGACCCTGGCACGTGACCTGGCTAGACCTGCACCAGAAGGGCCCAGATGAGCTTGTGCCTGGACCGGCCTCGACTGCCTCATGTTTGATGACTCGTACGCTCCCATTGATTGTGCCTTGATTCTGATACGATAACGCGTTCCCATTGGCTCCCCCATCCTGACTGTATGCCTCGTTCCCTTATCTCTGACTCATACCTTTGCGCCTTACTGCCATTGGTTGGCTGCTTATCTCTGACTCGTTGTGACTCATTCCTAGGATCCCCTTACTAGAGCTTCGGAGTTCCAAGCTGGGGTTCAAACCTCCTTGGACTTGTATAAGTAGATGGGCTTATGGTCGCTGAAGACCTAAGCTTGACTTCTTGGACTATACCACCCATTGTACTTGCCTCTACTTGGCTGCCTGCCAATAGAAGTGCTGCTGTGCCTTTGGTGCCTATTACCCTTGACTGTCCTTAGCTGGTTTGAGCTGTTTGCCAGACGTCCTTTCCTTTCCCCTCTCATCTCTCCTGTCGACGTGTGCTGTTAGCCGCTTAGACTTGTACCATTCTCATAACTTCGAGCTGTCTGCCGGAGTCCTCCTTCAGTATATCGCCTTTCTCCTTGCTCATATCCTCTGGGCAACCTTGTTACGCATTACCTGCAAGCTGATCGCCGCCCGTGTGAGTAACTTCGACATCTCTCGTGATCGTTAGGTCGTCTCTCGTCCCTAGCAGCCTCCCTACAAGACGCTACTAGAAGAACGTCCGGTGGAACGTTACAGTGACAGACAAGACTTTCAGGCAAATTATAGTAGTTTTTGGGGGTATCTTGCGCATTCACAGCACAGCGTCCTATGTTCCTGGCTGACAAAGCTGGCGACAAATCACACCATGGTCACACTTTCTACATCACTCCCTTTGTCCTCAAGCTCGTCCTCCTCAATCTCATCCTCATTGACCTCAATCTCACCCTCCTCGGAAACCTCATCAACCTCACCTGGAATGGTAAGCCATACTTCTATATCTTCATCTGCAACTGTTGGGGCGGTTGGGGCAGCGACTTCGGCGGTACTAGATGGTGGTTCACGAGTGCCAGTGTCCATCAAACTGAGGGGCTCAAAGAACCTGTCTCGTATGAACTGATGGACACAGGGGGCATTTTCTGTACCGAGGCCAAAACTGGAGAGGAGCAACTCGTCCAGTCCGAAGAGTTGGATCGTGTCGTTGTACCCAAAGTTGTCCAAGTCGGTGTGGCTATTGAGGTACTTCAAGTTTGGCACTGGTTCCTCGGTGTCCATGAGGGTAAGTATTTCATATACCAACGGGACTCGCCCTTGGACAACGCAATCCGCTAGCAGGTCCAGGGAAGTGTAGGCCGACCTCTCCTCCATGGGAGCAGATGCTGGCACCTCGGTACATACAGCGACATTGCTGACTCGGATAGTGTGCATGGGACCCGAGCCTGACCCCTGTTGAGAAACCTGGGCTCCCGACACGACATAGGAGCTCTGCGACGCCCCCACACCCGACATAGGTGTGATATTGAGGGCAATGTGGACCTCAGGTGCCGCGTGAGCACTCTTTGGTTTCTTTGCAGATGGGCGATCGTATAGCTTTATATTCGGTCGCAAGTGCTTCACAGCTTTTCCAATCTCCTAGATATCAGTAAGTCTTTGTTCGTCGTGCCTCTTTTTTGTTTTGCTTACAATGAGTTTTGCCCAATGCATCATCTCCCTGTGCTCGATCGGAATGTGCCCTCCCTCTACACCCACTCTTGCTGGCTGGATCCAGCAATACGTACGCAACCCGGAGGACTGGGTGTGCTCATGGCACAGCAGATGTGTCTGCAAGCTGAGGAGGTGGTCGTCTTGGCACTGCGCTTCCGGTGTAGCCTCTGGGGGTATGTCGTTGACACAGGATCCCTTCCCCTTCCCCTTCCCCCTCCCGTGTGCCTTCAGTCGATTCAGAGTGCTCTGCGATCCCCAAAATAAGTAAGCACGTCTTTCATTTGTCGAGAGTGCCCAGGACTTACCATGTCACAATTCCACCTTCGCCAGCACGTGACTCGCCACGTGATGTGTCCCCGACCACCAGTATCCCTGTTGTGGAGTCCGTGTGCACACCTACGGACCCTTGGTGGGACTGGCAACGCGAGGCTTGGCCTCAGGACGACGCAAGAATCGACGCTGCAGTAGCGCAGCTAGAAGACTATGTGTATTCGAGACGCGCGGTGAGCGATCAATCTCCCTCCCCGCACGAGAACCGCTACCAGGAGCCTTGGGAATAGGTCCTGAAGGATTGGCCGTCACGTGACCCTGGCATGTGACCTGCCTAGAATCGTCCAGAAGAGGCCGGATGAGCTTGTGCCCAGACTTATCTTGTGATTGGGCTTGTGATTATGCGAATCGAGACTGGTATGATGTCACATTCCCGTGGACTTACATGTGGGGCGCCTCTAGGCCCTTGTCTTTGTTATCGATGACTCGTGTTCCGGACACGCGACCCTTATCTCTGACTCGTGCCATGCGCATTATTGCCATTGGCTACTCGTATTAGGGTTCGCAGCTGTGTATTAGGGTTCAGCACTTCAGACTGAGCTTGAAAGCTCCTCTGGAGTAGTATAAGTAGAGTCAGCTATGCGTCTTAGAACGGTAGCTTTGATACCTTGTGTAATACCTTCCCCCCTCGGAGTCTGGCCAAGGGATTGTTATACAGCTCGATCACCTCTCTGCTCTACTGTGCGACCTCGGAGACCCGTCCCTCCACAGTACTCTCTCCCTCTGCCCCTGCGTACATGTACGAGACGTAGCGGGTTCAGCGTATTCCACTATAAGTCGTGTCACAGACTGACTTCGTCTTCCACCATTTCTCCCCTCTACCACTTCATCCTCGCCTTCACCCTTGTGGGTCGTGCCCTGCGGATTGCCCTAGCTGTTGCCTACAGGATCCTGAAGACCTTCGACGCACTCAAGGCTCAGCAAACAGACAAGTAACCCAAGTCAGGTCGATACGTCCAGAAGGAACGTAACATACCACATCCTTAATCTCCATCACCACCATGCGTGTCCACGCCACGAGTGCCTTTTCTTGCACATTGACGATGGCTACTCTCCAGTCTGATGGGCAGGTGAGAGACACCCAGGCCTGATTCCCTCCGCTAAGACAATACCCCAGACGCACATCTTCGTGAGCGTTGAACCGTTCCAACACCTCGGCCTCGAACTCTGGCCAATTCATGTCGGTCTGTGCAACAAATGTCTGCCTCACCTGGTCCCTATCGACTTCAATGCGAAACTCCCAGACTTCAAGACATTAGTGGTAAGCATCTCATCGACTGAATGCCACATACCTCCCTTGCTGACTTCCTTATTCGGATAGCCCCTCTTTTGCTGGACTGTCGCCTTGTCCTCACGCATACCTGTCACCATATGTGCATCCCTCCTGGCTGTGCCAACGCCTGGCGCAATGGCACATCAGGAAAACATATGTTTTACTTATCCACACTTTTCTGTACTTTTCTGTTCTTTTCAGAAAAAAATTAGAAAAAGTAAGAAAAGAAATCCCTCTTTCTGTTTTTTTTACTTGCTGAACTGCCAAAAAAAGTACAGGATAAGTAGAGTACCAAATGACCAAAAATGGACAAATAAAATGACCAAAAATGGAAATATCGGACCAAACCTTATTTTTTGGTCCGAAAATTACCATATATGGTAATAAATCGGACCAAAAATTCAAAAAATCGGACCAAAATCCAATTTTTTCCCCAAAAATATGCCTAAAAAGTATAAAAAGTACAGAAAAAGAAGAGGGGATTTCTTTTTGCAAGTAGTTGGTTCTTTTCTGAAAGGGTCCTTTATTCCCTTGCTGAAAGTGATAAAAGAACAGAAAGTATAAATAAGAAAAACATATGTTTTCCTGATGAAGATCAGAGAACTTGAAAATCTTGAGAATAAGGGGCGGTCTCTTCAACAGGAAGCAAACACCGTGAAACAGAGAGTCCAGGTACGATTATCAAGGGCTCGTTACAAACGGCTAATACGAGGCTCTTGCCCTGTGCAGGACTTGACCGTGCACATAAACCAGCACTGTGCTCAAGCATCCTCCATGAGGCAACGCGCCGAGGAAGTGAAGGCGTCACCAGTGGCCAGCATTTCACATAACGAGGTCTTGGACAGTCTGGCCCACTTGAGGGACTTGGGTTGGGTCAGTGGATTTCACGTAAGTACTGCATGCAAGTTTTCAGCGAACCTCACATCCTAGAGCAGGGTCGACTCGGAAGTCTTGGGACTATCCCCGACATGTACGACGTGGCGATTACAACTGCATGTGGCTCCCTCAACGACATGGTCATGGACATGGTGCAGTAGGGTCAAGCCTGCATTGAGTACCTCCAAAAACAAAACATTGGACGCGCTGATTTCCTTGCGCTCGAGAAGATAGACAAGTCAGACGGCATGAGGTCCATCCGGACTCCAGAGAACGTCCCGCGCCTGTTCGACCTCATTGAGCCAAAGGAACCGCAGTTCGCGGGTGCATTCTACAAGGCACTGCATGATACGTTGGTCGTGCAGGATCTCGCGCAAGCAACTCGCATAGCATTCAGTGCACGCAGGTGGCGAGTTGTCACTCTCGTGGGAGAGCTCGTTGATTCATCTGGCACAATGTCCAGGGGCATGGCAAAACCCAGAGGTGGTGGGATGGGCTCAGAGCTCGCAGCCGATGCGGTTCCACCTGGCATACTGCAGGAGTATGAGCAGGACAGTGAAGCTGCTGCCATGCGGCTCGCAGAGGCCATGGAAGAACTTCGGGAAGCTGAAGCGGAGCTCGAGGCTGTGGGGAAGTCTGGGCCGCAGATCGCCCTCAAGATTGACCTGGTCAATCTCGACATTCGAAACACCAGGAAGTGTGTCATAGAAGCCAAAAAGTGGGTCCGCGACCTCAAGTGAGCACTGCCCCACTCTCCATTGTTTGCGGTATGCTAAGGCTCGAGTGTACTTAGGATGCGGAGCGAGCCAGACACAGGCGACCTCTCTCGCGTCGCATTCCTAGAACGCGAGATCGCTACCACCCAAAACGAGCTAGAAAGGTTGCAGTCACCACCGGGTGCAATTGAAGAAGCGATCAAGGCCCTCGAGAGGAAGATTCTCAATATCGGTGGTTCTCAGTTGCTTGTGCAGAGGTCAAAGGTCGATGGCCTGAAGCCGCACATCGATGTCACAAACAAAGGGATCACCAAAGCAGAAGTAGCGATAGCCAAAGCAGAGAAGGACTTGGTCAAGTTCGAGGACTCCATCGCCAGTAACGGGCAAAACTTGCAAGGCATTGAAATCGAACTCGGGAAGCTAAGCCAACAACATTCGAGCAAAGGTTGAACATTGAACGTTGAAGCATAGCGCAAGCCAAGGTAGAGAACAAGGACGAACTAGATGAAAAGACAGAGAGCGTGGGGGAGGAGCGGCGCACAACGCAGTCATTACAGCTTGCGGGAGCGTAGCGTAGATCATGTTGAACGCCGTGTATAGTGTGTGTCTTATCCCGCACTTTTGCACTAATGTAGTGAGAACCATATCTTCCTGACACCGACGAGGGAGCGCAAGGATTTGATGGTTTTGATAAGTAAAACAGGACAAGTAATAACTCAGACTACTATACAGTCACGGATAGATACGTACGGGGGGCCCAACGGCACAACAGCTGACGAGCTTCCTCCTACACAAATGCAACGCCAGACGCATCGCATCCTTGGACCCCAGCACCCGTCACAACCATGGACCGACAATCCCTGTTGCCGCCGTTGGTGTCGCCATACCTGTATCTGAGGCCACAGGGGGCACGCGCGTGAAAAAGGGACGATCATACAAGGGGGGGGGGTATAATGGAGAGTGTGAGCGACGATCCTGGACGACGATCCCGGACGACCTAGTCGGGGCGGTGGAGGGAGGGGGGAAAGACCAAGGTCACTCCCACTGGCACCTACGACAAGGAAGAGGAAGGGAGGCACGTGTAAGGGACTTGGGCTGGGGGGGAAAAGAGAAGGGACGTGGACGTACCAAGGCCCAAGGTCCAAGGCCATACCCGTGTCTGAGGCCACGGGGGGTACACGCGCATGATGAAGGGACAATCATATGAGGGGGGGGGTGGGGGGTGGTGGTGGGCGAACGACACGAGGGTCGTCCGGGCGGTGGAGAGCGGACGAGGTGAGGGGAGAAAGACCGAGGTCGCTCCCACCAGCACCCACTAGGTGTGAGGGACTTGGGCTGGGGGAAAAAAAGAGAAGGGACATGATGTGGACGTACCAAGGAACCTAGTCAGGGCGGTGGAGGGCGGACAAGGTGAGGGGGGAAAGACCAAGGTCGGTCCCTCCCACTGGTACCTATGACAAGGGGATAAAAAAAAAAAGAGAGAGAGAGAGAGAGAGGAGCGAACAAACGCACGCACGCTCGTACCAGTACTAAGTTACCAGTACCCACACTGCTCTCGACAAAGCCAGTGAGAGCGCTGGTCATGCCAGGCCCCAGTCACGGGTGCTTGCGAAGTTGAAGGGGGGCGACCAAAGTCGAGCAGGACTTGGGCAGCGTGCGCCCCAGGGAGAGCGTGAAAAAGTGCAAATCGTGTGAATCCAAATGTGAATTGAGGCCCCAAAAGTGTGAATCAAGCGCCGTGACAAGTGTGAATCCCCACCAGGATCCGGTTGATTCACAATTCACGTTGGTCACGGGCGTGCGGGGCGCCCCTCGGGTGGGGTTCCAAATTCACACAACTTCGACTAAGACCCCTTGGCTTTTGAGCAAAGCCAGCTCCTCAAATATTTTCAGAGTTTTCCTAATTTTATTCCAAAAGTTAGAAAATGCCAGCTCCAAGCTGCAGCAACACTATCACCAAACTACCTGAAGCAGATGGCTGTGACTCCATACTGACAGTAACAGACCACAACTGCTCAAAAGTGGCAGTGTTCATTCCATGCCTCGAAGAAATCAGCGCTGAAGGGACTGTGGCCCTGTACATGAAACACGTGTTCTCCCGATTCGGACTACCAGCACGCATTATCAGTGACAGAGATCCCTGCTTCACATCAAAGTTCACCTGAGAGCTGTGTAAAATCCTTAGCATCAAGCAAAACATCTCCACCACCGACCATCCACACACCGACAGACAATCAGAGCACACCAACCAATGGTTGGAACAATATCTACAGTTTTGGGTCAACGAACAAATGGATGACTGGACGCAATACTTACCAATGGCAGAATTCACGCATAACAACTGGCCAAACGAGTCCACCAGGGAGTCCCCTTTTAACATCTTAATGGGCTATAACCCACGCACTGATTGGATCGACCAACCGTCTCCCATTCCCCAGGTAGCACTTTGTGTCAAACAGTTCAAAGAGGCTAGAACGCGTGCCCAAGAACTAATGATCAAAGCGCAGTAGGGGTGGATCAAACACAAAGATATGCCCAAATACCAAATCGGGGACTTCGTATGGCTTGAAGGACGCCACCTACGCACCAACCAACCAACTGCAAAACTCGCACCCAGAAGACATGGCCCGTTTAAGGTTACTCAGGTGATGTCCGCAGTCAATTACCATCTGGAACTTCCCACACAGTGGAGCATCCACCCAGTATTCCATACGGATCTTCTGACTCTATATCGCGAAACTCCCACACATGGCCCCAACTATCAGTGCCCACCACTGGATCTAGTGAGTGGCAAAGAAGAATACAAAGTCGAGAAGATTCTAGACTCTCGGTGCTTTGGCAGAACAAAGAAACTGCAGTATTTGGTCAAGTGGCGTGGATACCTGGACTCAGATAATCAGTGGGTCTTGAAGGATGACGTCTTTGCTGATGAAGCAATAAGGGAGTTCAAATGTTCAAACCCCACCCGAGAAGTGCATATAAGCACAGGGTTCTCCCAAGAGATGTCCCCATCTCCCACTTTCCCACTGCCACCTACTCATGTCCCAGTCCCCAGTTCAAGTTCACTATGTCCTCGACAACCTGCTCCCCATCTCTGTCCAGCCCACTGTCATCATTCAGAATGCCCCAACATCATCACCTGTGTTGCCTGCCCAGTCCGTTCAACCCAGCCCCAGTTGTCCAACTACCCCCATTCCATCCCTCCTTCCTTTGCCAACACCTACAGCAGTCCACTCACAAAGCCTGTCTTCACAAGGCCATATTCCCTCTCAACCTCTGTCCAGTCAGGATGAAACTCAAATTCAAGAAGATCGAAGTTACGACCAGTACCTGTCGCAGGAATATTGCCCCCTCAACGAGCATCTCACATATGGGACTCACCTCACCACTACTCATAATGAAACCCCACCGCTATGCACCACCAATGGGGAACCTATCACTCTTCCGCCATCACAGCAATCCAAGAAACAGCGCCTCTACCATGCGGAGGAACACAGTCCAGTTTCCCAACAGATGGTGGAAACACCGCCACCGCATGGGTTCCACCACAACAGGGGAGTCCACTTCATCCCTTTTAAGATCCGCAATGCTCAGGGGCGGCTGCACCCAGCTCGCTATACGCAGCTCATCTTTACAGTGGACCCCTTCGTCCTCACTTACCGGAGAGGCAGCGATCAACAGTACGGCAAGTTGGTACTGGCTGAGCCCAACTATGATCAACCCTCACCCACCTACACCAATGACAACCTGATCTTCTTGGATCAGGACAGCAGCTACCGCGAGTCAGTCGATCTGGCCTGCATGGCCATGAACAATGTGATGGTCACTGCCGAAGTCCACCACTACTGCTGTCTTCAGGCAGGCTATGTGGCCAAAGAAGAGGAGTTGCGGAAGAAGCTCAATGAGTTGGACAAGATTGGGCGCATGCACTGGGAGTGTGTCCTCTGCCTCCAACATGCCAATGCCATCAAGTGCATTGAGGACGAGCGCGACTCTTACCGCCCTGGTATGGAAGAGGGGCAGTGCATTGCACGACTTTGGGAGGAGATAGTACACAGTCAGCCTGGGGTTCGATCCTGAAAAGGGGGTGATGTTACGTTCAGCCCAGAAGTGGACACTGACGTCAAGGGTATGACACCACGTTAGCAGTATATCGTCATGGACTTGTTGAATCAGTCATCCAGGTAAGCTCTGGAACATGTGATTGTGTACGATAACAGATCGGATCATGACTCGATGTGACTCATACTAGGATAGTTGTACTAGGGTTTGCTCTACTTATGCTATTGGCTAGTACATCTTGGAGTGGTGCTTGAAAGCCCACATGTAACTGTATAAATAGAGTGTTACGAAGACCCAAGAGCAGCATCTTGGTCTTCTTCCAATACCACTCGCATTCTCTTCTCTATAGGGTCCTCCCCCTGTTAAGTGTTACGATTTTACCCGCTATCTTGGGTGTACGATTACGATACAATCCGATGACTCGCACTTCCTAACTCTTATCTCGCACTTTGCACCTCGGCGATAGGGTTGGTCGTTTTACGCTTCTTTTCATCCGCTGACCATTTCTGAGGCGCGCATGACCCCGCGGGATCCACTTGTACCATATAACGGTTCTTCCCTTTGTTTACGCTTCAGGACTCTTGACTCATGATCGCGCCATATGTTTGCTCCTCGCAAACATCCCGTAACAGTATATAAGCCACGCCCTACCTAGCTTGTATGGTAGAATTGACTTCTTGTGTAATACCACATCATCTTGACCTCACGAACAACCTTCGATTCGCCTTTGCGCTTGAATCAACACTTTTGCTCGCCTTTGCGCTTGAGCCTCGCATTCTTACTATTGTCCTCGGTTCCAGGGAAACCGAGTGGCACTTGTGCATCACCGAACTGAGTCTTAACCGACTCGTGCCCTTCCGATCCCGTTGACTTAGACGCAGTACACATCATACCTAACGCCCCTGTGGTGGCGTTACATTAAGTCAAGTCTCTCACAGTGGCGAATCTTCATAGTCGCACCCGATCCCAGTTTCAAGCAGAATACATCGACCGGTATAGTGACGACGAACTTTCTGATAAAGTCAAGGGAGCCGTCGTCTGGAAGGAACACGAAGGAGTGGAAGGATATTTCCTCTTCCACCCTAACACGCAAAAGTATCGACAGGTCCACTATCTTGAGGATCTACAACAGTGGGCGTACATCGACTACTCCGCAAAGAAAGGCCAGTGGTACACTATCAGCATAGTACCCCAGGCACTCGGAGTTGGACCTCTTACGACCCATACCACTGTTGGCATTGCCATCGACGACGATTCCCCATCAGCTAGTGTCTCCATACCTACGACAAACCTACCCGCCCCAACAACACATTTTCCAGTCTATGTCATGTCCCAAACACAGCAAGCTTCAGCCAGTACGACCCTCACCAGCGGTGGCGCTGGAGGAGGAGGAGCACCCAACCCACCCAGTGGTAGCGCACCGGTACCACCCAGTGGCGGTGGCAGTGGCGGTGGTGGTGGCGGTGGTGGTGGCGGTGGTGGTGGTGGTGGTGGTGGTGGTGGTGGCGGTGGCAGTGGTGCCATGCCAGGAGGAGCCGCGCCAGCAGCACCAGGCCCCAGAGGAAACGGACGACTGGGAGGAAACCCCCCTCCCGAGTTCACTGGAGTTCGAGACGAAAGCAAGGCCTTCTTGCGAGCATTTCGACTCTACAAGGAAATGAACCCCACCGTTGACCAGCTTTCAATCCCGGCCTCGCGAGCCATGACCTTTCTGTCGTACGTCCGAGGCCCACTAGTGAATGATTGGGTTGACGAACAGGCGCAGTGGTTAGAGGATCAAATTGCGGCAGGAGTCAACCGAAACAATGAAGTTCTGTGGGCCACGGTCAGAGATCGATTTGTGCAGGCCTACACCGACACTTCGGAACAAGCCAACGCGCGAAAGGCGCTCCAGAACCTCACGATGAAGGGAGGAGACATTGACACGTACGTCGCAACCTTCCAGAACCTTGTCACAAAAGCGGGGTACAACCCCGACGAAGCCACGACGCTGGAGTTATTCCAGGATGGATTACTGAATCAGTTAGTAGTCAACGCCGTCCGCTTCCAGCACCCTGTCAACTGGGAGCAGTGGAAGGCGGCCGCTAGATTACAACAAGCTGAATATCTCATTCTCAAGGACCACCTCGGAAAAGGGAAGCCCCAGCAAAAGAAAGGTGGTCAAAGCCGAGAGCAGTGGGTCCAGGCCCTCAAAGGAACTCGCGACCCCAACGCCATGGATGTTGGACGCGCCAGAGCCTCCGTGGCTCTTACCGACACCGACAAAGCCCGACTTCAAAAGGAGGGACAATGTTTTAGATGCCAAGCGCAAGGGCACATCTCGCGTAACTGTCCTCAAAAGGGCATGCAAGTGGCTGCCACTACATCTGCCATGGTGCCAACCTCCATGTCCTCGCGATCATCAGCACTGACTCCCTCGAGTTCAAGTTTACCAACTCCCACTGTCTCTTCTTTTGCCATACAATCTAGTCGCGTACTATCGAATGAAGAGCAGGCGGATCTACAGATCGCAGCGATGAAGGCACAGACCCAAGAAGTGCGAGACCTTATGGTGGAAAAGTTATTTGGATGAGAGGATTTTCTCAACGCTTGAACCTGGCGGCCTGGGCTAGAGCATTAAACTTAAACGTGTACACTAGCAGATTCCAATCTATGCGAATCCCAGTTTTGTTCAAATCTGCACACGCAACGGCCGAACGACAAGTCCTTATCGACTCCGGAGCCACCAATAACTTCATATGCTCCTCACTTCTGAAACGACTCCAAATCGGGACACGGGAGGTGACTCACCCCATCCGCATTTGGAATGTAGACGGCACCCACAATCAGGATGGTGCCATCACACAATACACGGACCTTACCATGTGAACGGGGAAGGAAGAAAGGACGCTTCGCTTCTTGGTTACGAACCTGGGAAGGGACGAAGTGATCCTAGGATACCCTTGGTTCACAGCTTTTGAGCCTGCGATCAAGTGGGGGGACGCGATGCTGAACGAAGAGTTCCAGCCGGTCGTGGTCTCGAGTCTTCACCTGCCAGACGAGGCCATGCCCATGGAAGCTTCCATCCGAGCATTAGAGGTGTATGAACTTGACGAAGAAGCGTGGGAGCAGCTTATGGATGACGAGCGAGAGCCCCAGATCGCATTCTTGTGGAAAACCACCACTGCTTCGGAGTTGGCACAACAAGAAGCAGCAAAGAAGAAGGAGCGTACATTCGAAGAGATGATCCCAGAAGAGTACAGATGCCATCGTAAAATTTTCAACAAAGAGGCGTCCCATCGATTCCCCCCTTCCTGCCCCTGGGATCATGCCATAGATCTTCTCCCCAACACTCCCACCTCACTAGACTGTAAGGTCTATCCACTCGCACAGAACGAACAAGAAGCCTTAACCACGTTCCTCAACGAACAACTCGCAAAGGGATATATTGTTGCGCAGCAATACACACAGTGTACAGGTTGACCCTTACCTGTGTAGAGAGCTTAGACAAGGCTTAGAGTGAAGCAGAGGAAGCTCAAGGTGGGGTGGAGAGAGATGTGTATAGGTACTCGCTCCTACAGTAGGATTTATATACTCTATGGTCCACCCATGTCCGTTTGGGGATAAGTGATGAGTAGAGGCGTCCACAATATCGCGTTTTTAGTGTCGCCTAATGTCTAATCACCGGTGGACTCGGAATAATCCCATAAGGGGATTCTGTACGTGTATCGTATGACTAAATACTCCGAATTACGTGTATAGCGTAACTAATTGTACTCCGATTCCTACGTAATGAGCCTTATAGTAAGTATTACGGCTCAACACTCCCCCTTGCTAAGTGCAGCTACTGAGCGCTCTGAGCAAGTGTATAAGGCGAGTTAATACTCAAGCCATGATTAGAAGGGAGTCTTTCCCGGAACTGCAAGAGAGGTTTCGAGACTGAGTCTTCTTCGCCATCCCATTTCAGCTTTATGAACCTTTTGAGTTCATTGGGCCGATTTTTCGGTACAACGACCGGAAATGTTTCGATTCTCTAGAAAGAATCTATGTATGCGGAAGACAAGCGAAGGCATCGCTCGATATACCTTCCATAGTATCCTTAAACAAGGAACTGTGATGGCTCGAAAAGTCTATGAAGACTTTATTTTGGTTCCATGTAGAATTTTCAGGCTTGTTTCGAGACCAAGTCTACAGTCTTGAAACTCAGTTGGACGAGTAAAACTCAAGTCCTAACTGACTTCTGAACTTCTCGAACTTAATACGCCCAAGGTTCTTGGTAAACATGTCTGCGGGATTATCTGAACCATCTATAAAGAATAGTTCTATTTTCTTGTCCTTTACTACCTCTCTTATGTAGTGGTAGCGTATATCAATATGCTTGATACGCTTTTCTTGGACAGGATTAGAGGCCATAAAGATGGACCCTTGATTATCACCGCAGAGTGGTATAGGGCTTAGTTTGATGCCAAGCTCAGTAAAGAGCGACTTAATCCAAACTAGTTGTCTGCTAGTGTCTGACAGCGACATATATTCAGCCTCAGTAGAAGACAGCGCAACTGTTTTCTGCGCTCTAGAGTTCCAACTGAATATCCCATTAGCCAGTTTAACCATGTAACCTGTAGTAGATCGCCTATTATCTGGGTTTGAAGCCCAGTCAGAGTCTGCATAGGCAATTAAGCCTCCATTTGATTTTCCATCATACACCAAAGAGTATGAGGAAGTCCCAAGTAAATAGCGGCAGATATACAGCGCTCTGTTCAAATGGTCCTCAGAGGGGTTTGCAGCGAACTGTGACAGTTTAACAACTGCATAGGCGATGTCAGGGCGAGTCCCAAGCATTATGTATAGGAGTGAACCTATAACTTGCTGGTATTTGCTCCTGACGCTTGGGTTGACTGGTGCGTCATTAGGTACTGGCTGGTACCCTTCAGGAAGTGGAGTCGTAGTTGCTTTCGCATCTGTGAGTCCAAAGCGTTGCAGCACCTTTTCTAAGTAAGCGGTTTGATCTAAAAAGATCTTTCCATGTTTCCGCTGAATGCGCATACGCAAGAATTCCTTTGCGTCGCCTAAGTCATGACATTCCCAAGCCTTCATGAACCTATTCTTAAGCTCATTTAAAAGGGCTTTGTCCGATCCCATAAAGATCACATCATCAACATAGACAATGATCACTACAAGGGCACCACTCTTACCTCTATGGGTAAAGAGTCCTGAGTCAGATAGTAGCCTTTTACAGCCCATTGCAGCCATGGACTTATCCAGCGCTTTCCACCATGCTAAAGCAGCTTGTTTAAGCCCATAAATGGCGCGTTTAAGTCGCAGTACTTTATTTTCCTGCCCTTTGGCTTTGAAGCCCTCAGGTTGTTCCATGTATAGCTCTTCATCGAGCTCTCCATATAGGAAGGCAGTTTTGACGTCTAGTCCAGTGATGTGCCAATCCTCTAGCGCTGCAAGCGCGAGCATCATTCGGACAGTTTCAAAGCGCACTACTGGTGAGAAGATTTCATCATAGTCAACGCCTTCAACCTGAGAAAAGCCTTTGGCAACAAGCCGGGCTTTCTTGCGACCATCAGTCTTTTGATCAAAGACCCATCTGTTTTTTATGATTTTCCTCCCTTTAGGAGGGTTCACAAGCTCAAAGACATTACGTCTGCGAAGTGCCTCAAGTTCCTCGCGACAAGCAGTCTTCCATTCCTTTTGTTGCGCTGCAGGCATGCGCATTATATCCTTATAGGTCCACTCCCGTATATTGGAAGTGTCTAGTGGTTCCAGATCATTAGATGGAACTGCTTTGGCAAGCAGATGATCTAGGAATTTTACTCCCCCTTCCTGAGCAAGGCATGACAATAAATCATCTACTTCGTCCTCTGAGGGTTCTGGCGGAGCTTCACTCTCAGCAGGTGGAGGGTCAGGGTTTGTCTCAGGAAATCCTCCTGGAATCTGCCTTTGCCCTGGCGTACTATCAGTCCCGGAGCGACCAGGCTGTGTTCCAACCATTTCTTTCCACTTGCTACTCCGCTCAACGTCTTTTGTTATTTGTGAGGGGTGCCTGTCTTCCCCATAGACGTTGTCAGGACGAGTAGGTACTTTCCTCAAGCGCGCAGACCGTCGTGGTAGTGCTGGTTCTGGCGCAGGAGGCGGAGGTGGTTGCGCTTCTGGCTCCTCTGGTGCCACTGAACCGCCGTCGCGGTCTGGCGCATCCTCCCTATTCTGCCTCTGTTTAGGGGGACGATGAGTAGGCATATCATCGTCAAAACCACTTGGAATGGGCTGTGTAGGTGACTGGTCATCCTCCATAGGAGGTTGATCGTCTACTGGCTCATTGACGTGGGTTGTACCCCGCACCCTTTGCGTCTCACACTTAGGGTAAACAGTCTCATCAAATAAAGCAGTAGTGCTGGTGAACACCGTGTTATTACTGATCCGCATGAATCTATATGCCTTTATGCCCTCAGTATGACCAATATAGATCATTTGTTCACTCTTTGGGTCAAGTTTATTTGATCTGCGATCTTCTGGTATGTGCACATATGCGCCACATCCAAACACTCGTAAGTGCGAAATACTAGGCGCTTCACCATGCAAGCTCATATAGGGTGTCTGCCAATTAAGGCGACTTATTGGAGTCCTATTGTAGCAATGTACTGCATGTAGGACCGCGAATTCCCACCAGGATTGAGGGAGACAGGCTTCAAGGCGCATAGCCTGAGCCTTATCCATACAAGTACGCATAAAGCGTTCAGCGCGACCATTCTGTTGGGGGGTATGCGGTGCACTTTGTAGGATAGTAATACCCATATCTTTCAGTACCCTAGTAAACTCATCAGACTTGTATTCTCCTCCAGCGTCAGACATCCACTGTTTAATAGTGGTGTTGTGCTGATTTTTGACCATGGCAACAAACTGCCTTAATGCATTAATGGCCTGCGCTTTAGTGCGTAGAAGCACGACCCACGCATAGGAGGAAAAGTCATCAAAGAAACTAATAAAGTATTTGTATTTGTGGTACGAGTCAACTGGGAAGCTCTTAAGATCGGAATGAATCTTTTCAAAGGGCTTCTTTGCACGCGTATCGGAGGGTTTATGCGATGAAGCAGGCATTTTCCCTTGAGCGCAACCAGGACATATGGGTGTCTCTGAAGGATATTTAAGGTCCTTAGGGAATCCCTTAGTGTGATCCTTGGCACGACGTAGTACTTCCTTCGAAGGGTGTCCTAAACGTCTATGCCAGATGTCATAGTCAGCAGTATAGATGGTACTATGGGCTACATGTACGTCTTTAACATGCGTGACTTCAGCATCAAGCCAGTAGAGTGTGTGACCGTCTGCTAGGGGTTTTGTTTGTATTATAGGCGTAGTACTGCCTCTAGAAAATAGAGATATATGCTGCGAATCCCCTTGAACGCGCAATCCCTGTTGAAGGAACTCCCCCATAGACAATAGCTTAGTTGTCATCTGTGGTATGTGAAGAACGGGGTATATGCGTGTAATACGCTCTGTTTTAACACCCATATGTTCTACAGTATGCTTCAGTAAGACTGAGCCTTGGCCTTGTACATAAAGAGCATGGGCTGCAGTCTTTACCATAGGCTTTTGCGATAGGGGGGTATAACTTATAAAGTCCAGTTTATTGTTGGTAAAATGTGCCGATGCACCAGAGTCAAGTAACCAAATAGGTTCCTGCTCTGTTTGACTTCGCATTCCCTTACATTTCGAGCAAAAAACATAATCCAGACCATGAGCGCATTGATTCGCGCTATTGACAACTTTATTTACAAGCGCACTGTAACTACAATTTCTAGAAGCGCCAATCGGCACCTTCTCCAGTAGCGCTAAAGAGTGGTCAGATTTGCCAATAGGAGGAGGGAAAGTTACTAACCCATCCTCATAGGGAGTGAAGTCATCTTGTCCAACTGCGCTAGCGAGGTCATTATAATCGTCCTCATCTGCGCTACCCCAATCCAGAGAAATGTCCGGAGAGGGGGCACGGATTTTCTCCTTTTGATGGAAGCCTTCCCACATTTTGGTTATTTCAACCGCAGTAGGACTGTCTGGGCATTCCTCAATAGGCTCAACCGTGCGGATGGGCTCCTTGCCCTTGTCTTTACGTGCCTTTTGCTCAGAAGGCGAGACTAAAGGGGTCAAGGTTAGTTCAGGAGTGTCTGGAGGCGAATTAAAGGGCGCACTGCAGCCTGTAGGGAGGTCCTCATCCTCATCTGACATTTCCCAATCTTCCGCGAAGGTGTTCGGGTTCTTGGTCCACGGGGAATCCGCGACCATTTGTCCAAGACGCTGCTCAAGCGTCTTCACCATCTGTACTGTACCAGGAGTTTCTAAGGCCTGGGTAACGTCCAGAGCCTTGTTAAAGGACTTATAGTGTCCTGGTACACGCTTCTTCGCAGGAGGGGCGGAGGAAATGCGCTGCTCGAGCCCAGAAGGCGAGATATGCGCGATAGTAGTAGAGGTGGGCGCTGGGAGCGCCGCAACATCGGCAATGTGAGTATGTCCTTGCGTGTGTTGCTTTTTGAACTTCTTGCCGGCGCGTTTACTACGCTGGCGGTGGTTCCCTCCCTGTTGCTGTTGCTGCTGCTGCTGCGGTTGATTACCGCGCTGCCTGTTCTGCTGGCCTGAAGAGCCTTGCTGCTGCTGCTGGAAGTCAGGGTCGTTACGCTTGCGCTTGACTGCCGACAACTTGTTGGCCGACTCCCTATTGGAAGGTTGGCCTTTGGAACGCTCGATTTCCCACTGGTTGACCGCCGCAGTACGGATGTCGGTCAGAGTAAGATGCTTTGCCGAAGTGCCCGACATAAGGATAGGGACAAGGGATGACTCCCATTTGGCTGGTAGTTTCGAAAGAAGCATCATGGCCTGAAGGCCGTCGGGTACTTTCGCAGAATTAGCGGCAAGGTGATCGTAAATGGTAGCCAGTTCATCGATCTGGGGGCCAGGGTGCTTGGCGTATTCCAGACGAAAAGTCATGGCACGCTTGAAGTCCTGGTAGACGTTAGCAGCACTAACGCCCCCGTACTGGGACTTGAGATGTTCCCAAACAGTGCGAGCAGTAGCATATTTTTCAACCTGGCGTTGAATAGCCGGTGAAAGGCGCAGCACGATCGAACCCAAGGCACGATCATCATCAGTAGCCCAAGCATTGTACGCCTCAATCTCCGTAGGAGAGGGAGCGTCTTTATCCTTGTAAGCGGGATAGGTGCGTCTCCCAGACACTATATCCCACAGCGCAGAAGACTTCAAGAAAGCCTCCATTTGCTTAGCCCAAATCTGATAGTTGTTACCGTCAAGGACGGGGACAAGAGTAGTAAGAGGTCGACATTGTTGATAGGTTTCTGTGTAGAGAATAGTCAGCACCGTATGCAACTAATAACAGAAAAATAAACCAGCATAGTCTCCCCCTACAAGGAGACTAATGTCTGCCATTAAAGGCGACATACTAGCATAGTCTCCCCATAGTAGGAGAGACTAGGTCTGCCAATGAAGGCGACAACCCCACTACAGGTACCAAAAGGTAACCCGCTGTCGTTGCAGCCAATGAAGGCGCAAAGCGACTTATGGCAGGGCCCATAACCTGTTGCGCAGCAATACACGCAGTGTACAGGTTGACCTTACCTGTGTAGAGAGCTTAGACAAGGCTTAGAGTGAAGCAGAGGAAGCTCAAGGTGGGGTGGAGAGAGATGTGTATAGGTACTCGCTCCTACAGTAGGATTATATACTCTATGGTCCACCCATGTCCGTTTGGGGATAAGTGATGAGTAGAGGCGTCCACAATATCGCGTTTTTAGTGTCCGCCTAATGTCTAATCACCGGTGGACTCGGAATAATCCATAAGGGGATTCTGTACGTGTATCGTATGACTAAATACATCCGGAATTACGTGTATAGCGTAACTAATCGTACTCCGATTCCTACGTAATGAGCCTTATAGTAAGTATTACGGAC